>JAADYC010000101.1:0-40016 GCA_023338135.1 Phytopythium kandeliae | reverse complement strand
GCCGGGGTCGAAGCCGGAGCCTCCGTCTCAACGTCGCCCGTCGTCGTGGCAGCCGGGGTCGAAGCCGGAGCCTCCGTCTCAACATCGCCCGTCGTCGTGGCAGCCGGAGTCGAAGCCGGAGCATCAGTGGTCCCCTGCTGAGTCGTGTCGTCAACGTCCGAGTCGTCCGATTCGTCGTCGTCGTCGCCGTCGTCCGAAGCGGACGCCTCATCCGCATCGACAGCTGTCGGCGCAGGAGTCGCTACAGGAGCATCCGTAGCCGAATCACCTGTCGTCGTAGGCGCGTCCGTCGTGTACGTGTACGGGAGCGTAGGGCACGGCGTGTCCTCCTCCTCGTCGCCGCCCGTCGTCGTGGGAGCGTCCGTCGTGTACGTGTACGGCAGAGTCGGGCACGGCGTGTCCTCCTCCTCGTCGCCGTCAGTGGTCGTAGCCGTCGTAGCTGCAGGAGTTGAAGCAGGCGACTCTGTCGTGCTGTCACCCGTCGCAGTCGACGTCGTAGCGGCAGGCGTAGCAGCAGGCGACTCAGCCGTGCTGTCATCCGTCGACGTCGACGTCGTAGCCGCGGGGGTGGCAGCTGGCGCCTCCGTCGTCGCGTCACCGGTAGCCGTCGACGTGGTGGCGGCCGGCGTAGCAGCAGGAGACGATTGAGTCGTGCTGTCATCGGTAGCAGTTGCAGTCGTCGCAGCAGGCGTGGCAGCCGGCGACTCCGTCGTGCTGTCGTCCGTCGCAGTCGACGTCGTCGCAGCAGGCGTGGCGGCCGGCGACTCCGTCGTGCTGTCGTCCGTCGCAGTAGACGTCGTCGCAGCAGGCGTGGCGGCCGGAGCCTCCGTTGTCGCGTCGTCCGTCGCCGTCGACGTGGTGGCGGCCGGAGTAGCGGCCGGAGCCTCCGTTGTCACGTCACCCGTGGTAGTAGGAGCGTCCGTCGTGTACGTGTACGGCAGAGTCGGGCAAGGCGTGTCCTCCTCTTCGTCGCCGCCCGTCGTCGTGGGGGCGTCCGTCGTGTACGTGTACGGGAGCGTAGGGCACGGCGTGTCCTCCTCCTCGTCGCCGCCCGTCGTCGTGGGAGCGTCCGTCGTGTACGTGTACGGCAGAGTCGGGCACGGCGTGTCCTCCTCCTCCTCGTCACCGCCAGTGGCCGTCGGGGCCGGCGTCGGCGCGTCAGTTTCCTCTTCCGTCGGAGCAACCGTCGCCGGCGTGTCATCGCTGCTGTCATCAGTCGAAGTGGTCGCAGCAGGCGTCGCCGTCGGCGCGTCCGTCTCCTCCTCCGTCGGAGCCACGGTCGCAGGCGTGTCGTCGTCGCTGTCGTCAGTCGACGTCGTGGCAGCCGGAGTCGCCGTCGGCGCCTCGGTTTCCAGGTCGCCAGTCGTCGTGGCAGCCGGAGTAGACGTCGGCGCCTCGGTTTCCAGGTCGCCCGTCGTCGTGGCAGCCGGAGTAGACGTCGGCGCCTCCGTCGGAGCCTCCGTCGGAGCCTCCGTCGGCGCTTCCGTGATGACAATCGGCGCCTCCGTTGTCGCGACAGGCGCCTCCGTCGTGGCCACTGGAGCCTCTGTCGTCGCAACAGGCGCCTCCGTCGTCGCGGTAGCCGTCGTGGTAGCCGGCGCTTGGGTGACGTACGTGATGCCGCCGCCCTTACCGGCCAGCACGACCTGCATGGCCACAGCCGCGAGCAGGATGGCGCGGTAGATCTTCATCCTGGACTGACGGAACGGTAGGCGGAGTCACGGCACAAAAGAGTCTCTCTCTCTCTCTCTCTCTCTCTCGCTGGCTCGCTCACGCAGCGGAGGAACAAACAACAACTAGATCACGCCGAAGCACACGCGCGCTGAGGAATTCTCCGCCCGAACACACGGAAAATTGGGGAATGACCGACGCCAACGGGAAACTCCGGCGCAGAGGGGAAAGGAGGGAGCGACCGGCGCGCGACGCGGCGACCGGCCGGCTCGTGTCCGATCCCGCGGCCTGCCGAGCCTTGAAGGCAATCCTGGCGATTCTCGCGGCCACAACATGTGATAACCTCGAACAACGCATGGGTGTGACATTGGCGATTCGCTGGTAACGCACAAGTCATCACATACAAAAACGTATCCACTCGGACGTTTGGTAGGTGTAGTGCCGGCTGAAACCGGCGGATGGACTGCGAACTGGCAGGCAATGGCGCGCGCAGAGCCAAGCTTTTACGCCCAGCTGGTATAGTGCGTGCCCTCTTCCGCCCTGACGGGAAAAGGCGGGCACAGCTGCTGACTCTCTACCGGCGCCGCCGCATACAAACGCGCACTCGAGCTGACGAAAACTGGCGCGCAGGCAAACAGTGGAACCGCCAACCAATTGCTTCCCCCGCCACGGCGCGATCGCCGGCGGCGTGCGCCTCCGCGGTAGAACCACGGCGTGCGCCGAAAGGTGGCGTCTATACGGCCGACGACGACGCTGCAGGAAGGCCGAAGGAACCGGCGCGGCCGCCGCTCGCGTCGAGCCGAGCGTCCAGTTCCAATCACGAGGCTGGGATGCCAGCGACCTGGTTTGGACAAAACGCGACGAGCGACATGCAGACGACGCAGGCAGTTGGACGGCGACGAACGCAAGAGTGGGACGCCATCGAGCCGGACGCGGCCAGGCATACTCCGATCAAGTGTAAACCGGATCTTGACGTTCAGTCTGCAAAACGCATCCACCAGCAGGCGAAAACAGCTGGCTGAACGCCCACGCTGCAAAATCTTTCCGCGAGGTTGAAACGCTGGTGCCAAGCCAGTCAATTGTCTGCTCGCGCCAAAATCCACGCACGCACGCACGCGCATCAATCGAGGCGGTCCTCGAATCCAACCGACGCCTCCAAAAGAGTGAAGCCACAACGCAGACCGCGCGACGACTTGGCAACGCAGCGACCGAGGTTGCAGTGTCTGTTCGTGCGTCCATTTATCGCGTCGCGGCCTGCGAGACCACGCTTGCGGCCGCTGTGACCAGCCAGACAGGCAGGGACGTCCAGCGTGAACCCACGAGCGGCTGCTCACCGCCGGGTTCGGGTGGAGCACGTGAGCGCCAGCCTGGACGCGGCTCCGCCACCATATGCGAAACCGGCGCCTTCTCGCCTCTTTCCGTCATACTGACGCCTCTGGGATGCCGCGCACGCCATGTTCGCGCCAGCAACTGATACGCCGCCTCTGAAACCGTGCTGCTGCGGTTCCAGATGTCGCGCCTAAGAGACACCTGTGGTTTTTGAATCCCGCCTGTGGTTTTTTTGTTTTTGTCGCACACGATGGTCTGCGCCGCGAGCATGGCAACCTGGTCGATCGCTGCCGATCTCCGTTCGCGTCCAAGCTCGCGAGCGAGCGCGACCCCGCTGGCTGCACGCGTCGCCCGCCTCGCGAGCTGCGAGGTCCGCACGCACGCACGCACATACACTCGCCAGCCTGCCGGCGTCTGCGGCGGGTGCATAGCCTCGCGCGAGGCCGCAACGTGCGCACGCGCGCGCCAAGGGACGGGTCTGCGCGATCTCGACGCGTCGACGCATGGCGGCGGCGACCGTCCAGGATTCTCCCGCGGTCGCTCGGACACCGGCAGCAACGCGCGCGCTGCAACGCTCGCTCGCCCGCTTGCTCGCAGCCTGCGGACCGAGCGACGACGGCCGCGATGCTCGACATCAGGCGTAGAAAGATGCGCTCTACCACTGGGGCGGACCACCATGCACGATCGATCCATGACGGCCCAAGTAGTCGCGACACATCTCGGTCATGCACATCACGTGGCACGGCCGGGGCCGGTCCATCGACTGCGACCTAGGGAGTGTTGTTGTTGTTGTTGCTGCTGCTGCTGCTGCTCCTGTGGTGTATGGAGCCCGTGTATGCTTTGTTAGGCGCTAGGCGAGGTGCTGCTCGGCGTGCAGCCGGCCCTCCTCGGTGCTCGCGGCCATGCGCACGAGCATCATGTTGGTGACGAAGTTGGCGAGCGCGCCGAGCCGGTAGATGATGAGTCCGATGCCCGAGATGGCGAGCACGGCGGCGGGCGTCTCGTGGGCGTCTCCGCCGCAGAGCAGGTGCCAGGTCGTGAGGAAGTAGGCGAGCTGTGAGCGCGCGAGCGCCGTCTCGCCGACGCAGGCGACGAGCACGAAGCCGAAGAGCATGAGCACGGTGCGCGCGTCGGCGGCGTCGAAGGCGTCGCAGCCCGAGGCGATGGCGACGAACGCGAGCCCAAGCGGCAGGCCGAGCGCCTGCGCGATGCGGTTGAGCGCCGCGAGCATGGGGAAGACGGCGCCGAAGACGGGAGGCGGCACCTCGCGCGTGCGCATGACGACGCGCGTGGCGGCGCCGAGCGGCAGCAGCGGCGACTGCAGCATGACGCTCAGCAGCACGGGCGCCGCGACCTTGCGCAGCCAGCCGAACGGGTTGCGTCGCGTGAACCAGTAGAAGACGAGCGGGCAGACGACGAGGCACTCGGCCGCGGCCACGAGCACGCAGGCGAGGCAGTAGTAGCCCGCGAGCCGCATGTAGGCGGGCGACTCGGTCGCCACGAGCGTCGAGCCGGCCGTGAGCGGCAGGCAGGCGGCGAGCGCGAGCGTCTGCAGCCACTCGAGCACGGTGAAGAGCGCGGCGTAGAGGTGCACGAAGAGCCGCAGCAGCGGGTTGCTGCGCGCCTGCAGCCCGCGGAAGCTGCGCGTGACAGCCACGCCCAGCACGGTCGCGATCACCATGATGCTCAACTGCAGGTCGCCGCTCAGTGCCTCGACGATGTTGGACGGGAAGTAGCGCTCCGTGAGCGCGAACGCATACTGCGTGTAGTCGACGACCGCGACGGTCACGGGCAGCCCGAGCGCACCGTCGAGGTCCACGATGCGTGCGAACGTGGCGTTCGCCGGCGCCGAGAACTGCGGAGACGTGACGGCCACGGCCGAGACGCCGGCGCACCGCAGGCCGCCCGTGTCGGCGTCCACCTCGAGCAGCTTGCCGTTGTCGGCGCACTGGAAGGCGAACGTCGGGTACGAGAGCGAGAGGCCCAGGTCCGCCTGCTGCGAGAGCCATGGACGCAACAGGAAGGCCGCGCCGATGGCGACCCAGGCCGAGAGCACGCAGACGAGCAGGAAGAGCGCAAGCGTCTTGGCCCACAGCCGCCGCAGCGTGTGCTTGGCCGTGAGCGTCGACACGGAGAAGACGACCTGGCAGAACGCCATGGGCACCGTCACGCAGTTGAGCACGCGCGAGTAGAGCGCGCCGGCCTCATTGAGCCAGAAGCCCAGCTGCGCCGGCGGCTCGTACTGCAGCGCGGTTGAGCCGGCCGCGAAGCCGAGCGCCATGAGCGCCAGCAGCCACCGCGCGCTCAGACTCCTCGGCAGCGGTGCCTCGGGCGACGCGGTGGCTGCGAGCCCCGGCACCGCGCCGTGACCACTGCCTGGCGCGCGGTGCGAGCTGGGCGGGTCGCCCGGCGGTGTGCCCAGCACGTCGTACCCCTCGTCCTTGGGCGTGCCCACGCCGGTCGAGTGGCTGCCGGCCGCACCGGTGAAGTCGGTGCGTATCAACGGCTCCGGGCGGCCAGGGAAGGCCTGCGAGCGCCCGTAGCGCTGCGATGACGGCACGGACGAGATGGTCGAGTCCGAGCCGTCCTGCGACGCGCTCGGCAGCGCCATCATCATCGCCCGCGGCGCGCCGTTGGGCTGGCGCGCTTGTCCGCCGTACTGCTGTGGAGGCTGCCGCGGCAGCCCGAGCGAGAGCGCCGGCGCATCGTACAGACGCACTTGCGGCCGCGGCGGCCGCTGCGCCGACAGCGGCACGCCGCGGTTCACGGACCGGTCGAGCGCCTCGGAGCCGCCGACGCTGACGAAGCTGTTGACCAGGTTCGGGTTGTGCAGGTACGCCGGGATGCCCGGCGTGGCGTCGGCGTCGGCGTCGGCGTCGGCGTCCACATTGGCCAATCCGCCGCTCGGCCCGTGCTCGCCCAGGATGGACTCAAAGTCGTCGCTCGCGAGCGACAAGTGCTCCAGGTGCATCTGCCCCGCGTCTGCCGGCGTCTCCTCCTCGTACAGGTCCAGGTCGAGCTCGCTGTGCGTGTCGTCGACGCTGGCGCGGCTCGGCGCCTGCGCATGCGCGTCGCTCTGCTCGTCCACGCCCCCAGGCTGGTACAGCACGTGCCTCGGCAGGTCCTGCGCACCCTCGGAGCTCGTGATGCTCGCGAAGCTCGGGCGGTCCATGGTGGCGACAGGAGAGCGAGACGGCGACTGACTGCCCGGCCAGGCGCTCCGGCGCTCCGACGCTCCGGCGGGTGGGCGGGCGTTTTGCGTCGCGGAGAAACCAACGCGGCGTGTTGGGGCGGCACCAAAGGCCGCGAGGCGAGCGGAAGGGTCGACTCTACCAGGCGCGCAGGGAGACGTGGGCATGGCATGGTGCTGCAGGCCGGCGACGGACGGCGAGAGGCGCGTCGTGCGCGCGGACGCCACTCACTGCCCGATCGGAGCCGCTCTCCTGGCCGAACGATCGCTCCGACGCCATGGCCATCGCGTGGGCGGCGTTCATGGCAAACAGCGGGTTTCGCAAGCTCTGCCGCGCCGTGAGAGGGTCGGGAAGTGGTCGAGCGGCGGCGAGAGGAGAAAAGAGCGGCGGGCGGTGGAGGAGCCGATGAACGTGCGAGCCGATGCCTTTGATTCGATGACGATTCAGTTGTGAAGCCATGATGACCGAGGATCGGACAATGCATGCGACTACCAGGCAGCGCAACGGCATGGCGCGTCTCAGTCCATTGGTGCGCATGCTCGCGCTGTTGCCGAGCTTGGCTGGCTAAAGATGTCCGCGTCTGGCTGCAGTTAGCGCGTGAAACCCCTGCGCGCGTGGTGCTGGCGCGTTCGAGCGTCCAAATATACGCGGCGGCATCCGCGATGAAGCTCCCGGTCGGCCCACGAAGCCTTGCGGGTCGCCAGCTCACTACGCGATCAGCGTCGCCTCGGCTTCATCGAACTCCACCGCGCGATGGCTGTCAGTGGACACGATAATCTCGCGGATCCAGCGCCGCCGGCCGTCACCTCGCCCACTGTCTGCTACATCCAAGTCGAGACGCCGGCCGTCAAGCTCCGCGCCGACGCCTTCGCGCTGGCCGAATCTCCTCGCGACGACGCTCAAGGCGCGACCGCCGCCGCCAGCGCAGCCGCCGACGCCGTGGATGGCGTGCGGCACTTCGCGTGGGACTCGCCGCTCACGGACTGGGACTACCGCTCGCGCTACGACTGGCTCGTGTGGCTCTTGCCGTGCGTCGCGGTGCCGCAGATCGAGCTGCGCATGGGCCTCATCCGCTCCTTGTGGCTCGCCAGCGCCGCGTACTTGCTCGCACAGCTCGTCGCCGTCGCCATGGCCGTGTGCGTGGCCCACTCGCTGCTCGGTCGCTCCGCCGGCGACTCGGACAGCCGCGCGCTCTCGGCGTTCTGGCTGCTCGCGCTGCTGCTGCTCTTGGGTCTGCACGTGTACGCGCTCACACGGAGCCTCGCGGTGCTCCGCTCGCGCGTCCGCGAGCGGCTCGGCGTGCCCGGGTCCTACGGCGGCGACCTCCGCGCGGCCTTCCTCCGCCCGGCGAGCGTCGTGCGGCAGATGGGTCGCCAGCTCCACTGCGACAAGCTTCCGCTCCCGCTCCCGAGCTGCTGCTGCCGCCGCCGCCAGGGACCGCCGCCAGCCGATGCGAGGCTCGACTTGGCCATGTCCGGCTTGGTCTGAGCTTGCGACGCGCCTACGACGCGAGCGATCGGCAGTGGAGACATCATCGAGCGCTCTCTAATATATATATATGTATATATAGGCGAGTATTGTACATGCCTGCGCCTCAGACGTCGAACGAGACGCTCTTGCGCCGCGCCGGCCTGCCCGAGGCGAGCGCGTCCGAGCGCCTCGTGCCGCCAGCGAGGCATTCGGCGCCTGGATCTACACTGTCGCCGCCGCGCGGCGCCTTGGTCCTCGTCCGCGCCGCCGGCGAGCCGCCCGCCGAGCCGCTGGGCGAGGTGCTCGCGTCATTGCCGCCGCCACCGACGCCGACGACCGCAACGGCCTTGGCGCTGTGCGCCGGCGCACCGCCGAGCCACGCGAGCGCCTTCTCGACCTCCGACGTCGACATATTGAGCAGCACGTAGAGCAACAGCGCGGCGAGTGCGAGGAGCGCCAGGCCGAGCGACACGTACAGTCTGGACCAGAAGATCCATCCGTAGCGCCAGCGCACGCGGTCACCGAGGAAGTCCGAGTGGAAGAGCAGCGGCGGGTGGCGGCCGCCGCCGCACGCGGCATCGACGCAGGCGAACGCGACCGCGCGCTGCTCAACATCGAAGAGCGTGTAGTACGCGCGCATGAACATGACACCGAGGATGACCACGTCGTCGCCCTCGCCCGTCGCATCGGACTCGCGGCCGCCGGGAGAAGGAGATGGCGACGGAGGGAAGAGCGCGTGCACGTCCAGCTGCGGAGAGCACACGTGGTCGTCGCAGCGCACGTAGTCGGCGCCCTGCAGCGTCAGGCGCGGCGCGCCGTTTGCACCCGGCGTCTGCGCGGCGAACGCGAACGTCAGCGGCGGGAACTGCTCCGGCGCGCAGCTCCAGCACGCGACGCCGCTGACGGCGCGGCCGTGCGGCACGAGCTCGACGCCGTGGCGCGCGCGCAGGTGGCGCGCCATGGCGCGCAGCACGCGCGCGAGCATCCCGCGCGGCAGCAGCAGCAGCGACGTGCCAGAGTCGACGATCGCGACCGCGCCGTCAGCCGCCTCGACCACGGCGTCTCGCCCCTCGTCCGAGTCGTCGCCGGCGTCGTCGAGCGCGTCCGCGTCGGCATCAGCATCGGCTTGAGGCGGTCGGCGGAGCTTGCTGCCGGTCGTCGACGCGGCCGTCGATGTCGCGCCGACCGAGAACTGCGTCATTCGGATGGCCCAGAAGCCGAGCGCCTTGCTGCCCGACGGGTACGGAACGACGGGGAAGCGGTGCCACGTGACGCCGCCGCCGCTGGCGCTGGTGTTGCTCGCCGCCGCGCGACTGGCGCTGCCGGCGCTGCCGGCGTCGCCCGAGACCGCGGCGAGCGGCAGCGACTCGTCGACGCCGCCAAAGATGAGCTGGGAGCCCGGCAGCGCGCCGGGCAGCGGGTTGATGTACATGGAGAAGCGCGCAAGCAGCCGCGCGCTGGGCGAGGCGCTGCGGAAGAGCCCGGGCTTGGTGATGAGCGCGAGCGTCTCGAGGCCGAGGCCGACGATGCCGTCGGCCTGGAAGCGCTGCAGCCGCTGCGTCGTGGCCGTGACGCTGCCCATGCGCACGCCCGAGAGCTCGAGCGCCTGCGCGTCGGCGCCGAGCAGCAGCCGCTCGCGCATGACGGCGCCCGAGGCATTGCCGCTGCCGTACTCGAGGTGGAAGCGCTCGGCCAGCGGCTCGTGCGACGCCGAGGCGCGCGCGTCGTAGCGCCGCTCGCCCGCGCACACGTCACAGCCGGCCGACGGCAGCCACACGTCGCTCGAGCCCGTGTCGAAGATCACCTGGAAGCTCTGCGGCGGCGAGCCGACGCGCACGAGCCCGAAGAACTGCATCTGGTCAAAGTTCTCCAGCGGGATGCGCAGCAGCTCGGGCGTCCGCGCCGGCTCCAGAGACGCCGGAGACGCGCGCGCGACGAGCGCCAGCGTCAGCGCCAGCACCAGCGCCAGCAGCCGCGCGGCGGTGCTCGAGGCGGCGGCGGCGCGCGCGCACCGCGGCATGGCGCAGCGACTCGGCAGGCGGAGAAGTGGGCGGCGAGCAGCTCGGTGGGGCCATCGGCCATAGAGCCCTCGAGCGACTTGTTCCGCGGCTCGAGAGCTGAAATCCGCGCGCTAAAGCAGTGAGTTGCGGGTACTGATGCGAGTTGTATTGAGATAGAGGTGTCTACCGGACAGTAAAAGGCCGCGAGGGAAGGGTTACGTTTGATCGGATGACGAGGACGAGTGGACGACGAGAATTACTCGCTCGAATTTGCTTGTGTGTTGTGGCAAGATAAGGCGGAAGCTCAACTGTACCCCTCGCCCCGCCTCGCCTTGCCTCACTTCGCGCCGACCCGAGGTCTTGACGCCCGCTGGACGGCGGCGACTCAAGCGCAGTATTACCGTCCGAGGTCGCCGCCCACCGTGCCGATCGTCCGGTCGATCACAAGCGAGCGAGCCAAAACGGCGTCTAAACCTGCGCACTTGGTCTTCGTGAGGCAAATTAGAACGGCGGCGGATCTTTTCTTTTCGAAGAGGCGGTGCGATGGGTTACACGCTGTAACCAGCACCGTCAGGCCGCTCTATTTGCATCACAACATTCTATCTATATATCGAGGGTATGCGTTTCCAGCGCTCTCGCATTGTATCCATTTCTACTTTGATGCAAGATACGCAGATATTAATCCACCAGATTCATTATCTGTAGAGAGCATCCAAAACCACGACGCGACTAGCTCCACACCCCATCTCCGCTCCTCCAGCATGGCTACCAAGCCGATCCCCATGCGAGCCTGTGCCGCCGCCGCCGCCGCCACCGCCGCCGCCGCCACCCTCGCTGTTGCTGCTTCCCCGCAACTCACTCCTGTCGGCGCGGCTTGTTCCAGACCCACTTGTTGCCCGAGTACTTGACGCCGTCCTCGACGGGGCAGCCGCCGTGCAGGCTCATCGGGTCGCTCTCGCCGTTGGGTAGCATGCTGTAGAAGACAATGACCTTGCGCTTCTTGGGAGCCACGAGGAGCCCCTGGAAGCAGCCGACGTTCGTGCGCGGCGGCGGCAGCCCTCCGGCGCGCGGGAAGTTGGTGTGGCCGCCCGCAGCCACGTCCGACATGTACCAGAAGACCGTGATCATGCGGTTCTTGAAGCCGTACTCGATGCTCTCGAGCACGCGCGGCGAGCTCGCGTATCTCTCGGGCGGGAAGTAGTCCAGGTGCTGGTCGTACTTCTGCGTCTCCTCGTACCGCAGCACCTGCACGTCCTCCTGGTGGCTCACGGGCACCTTGGTCAGGTCGGCCGTACGCCGGTCGATCTCCTGGACGAGCGCGTGCGCCGCCGACGGCAAAAAGTACGTCGTGCTCGTGCGCCAGTCGGTCGCCGGCCGCCGCTCGTGCCCGTCCTGGAGCGTCACACCCGAGGGCGCCAGGTGCGGCATGGACAGCTCGAGCACCACGTCGATTTCGTCGTCACGCAGGAACTCGTCGACGCCAAACACGAGCGGCGTCATGCTCAGCGTCTCCATCACCAGGTCGCCATGGCCAGTCACGTTGCGCACGACCGCTGGCGACGCACGAGCAGAGTACACACGAGCGGTGAGTCCACACGAGCGGTGAGTCCACCTGCGCGCGCGTCAAGCGCGAGCCGGCAGGAGGCAGGCAGTCCGTACTCTTGTGGCCGACGCGGACGCCCGGCCAGATGAACTGCCCGCCTTCGAACAGGAACACGACGCGGTCGCGCAGGTCGCGCAGGCCCGCGAGGCGCTCGCCCTCGGGACTGAAGTATGCCGCCGGCTGCTTGTACTTCGCCTCGTGCGACTCGGGATCCAAGTCCTCGTCCAGCGGCGAGCGCAGGCCGAGCAGTCCGTGCTCGACCGCCAGCCGGAAGGACGCGGCGTCCTCCGCCACCTCGACGGTCGCGCCGTCGCCCGCCACGCCGTCCTTGAACGCAGTCACCATGAGCCTGGCGCCGACCGCGAAGCGAGGGGCGAGGCGGTCAGTCAGCAAGCAGTGAGAGGCCGATCGATATCGACCGAGAGAGCGCTCGGCCGAGGTCTCACGTGTCCGAGGGCGTCGAGGCGACGCAGAGCACGTGGAAGCCCTTGACAGGCATCACGTCCGTCAGGAACTGCTGCGCGGCGCCGCAGTCGACGCTCGAGCCGTCGGCGGAGGCGCCCGAGAGCGCCTGGAGCGCGCGCGACGACAGCAGCTGCAGGCGCGCGGTCGCGGCCGAGAGCGAGGCGCTGGCGCCGCCGCCGCCGCCCGCGGCGAGCCCAGCCGCGAACGCAGCCGCTACAACTGCGAGCCACACAGCGCTCGGCCAGGAGGAGGAGGCGTGCGGCGCCTTGGCCTTGACCGCCGGCGTCTCCTTGGCCTTGGACTTGGGGCTGCGCTCGCTCGCCATGGTGGAGGAAGCGACGAGCCAGAAATACGCAGCGGCGGCGTGTTGCCTCGGATTGTGGGTGCCTGCGTGATACTATATCATGATAGAAATAGTTGCTTCGAGAAGGGATGGAGCGTGATTGCTGCCTTTGATAATAAGTACATGCGTTCGAATGATCTTAAGGAAACAGCGCTATCAACGAGGCTCGACTGCAAAGGCGAGGCGCGCAGTGCACGGTGGCAGCGAGTGGTCGAGTAAGCGAAGGAACAAAGGGATGGATCGATGGATCGATAGGCAGCTAAATACCGAGTCGGCGCGTCAGATGGAGAGCTCGAGGCCGCGGAAACGCGGGGCGTCGTCGTCTGCGCTGGCAACGCGCAGCAGCGGCGTGCGCTCGTGGGCGGCGGCGGCGGCGGCGGCGGCGGGCTGCTGGCTCTTGGGCTGTCGCTTGACGTTCATCATGAAGATGACGAGGCAGCCGGGCACGAGCTCGGGCAGCGCGTAGAATAGCCACGGGTTGGCCTCGTGCGGGTCGAAGACGTCGATGGCGGGCATGGTCAGCAGCGACAGTACGCTGCGGTAGAGGAAGAGCAGCGCGACGACGACGCCGATGAGCGTCACTCGGCGCGCGATGCCCATGGCGAGCGCCGAGAATTCGATCTTGCGCAGCACGTGGCGCAGCTGGAGCGCGCAGCGCGCGAGCATGACGGCGAGCGCGACGAAGAAGAGCGCGACGACGGCGTAGTCGAGCTCGAAGACGACAGACGAGAGGTCCGGGAAGAGCGTCTTGGCCACGAGCAGCACGAACTCGACGAGGTAGATCCAGACATTGGCGACGAGGAAGAGCTTGCGTGAGCGCACCGCGTGGTGGTCCTCGCGCGTGTACTCGGCGATGACCGACTGGTTGGCCGCAATGCGCGCGAGCGGCTGCTCAGCGCGTCGCGCCTGGTGCAGCACGTCCTCCCAGAAGCGCAGCAGCAGCGTGAAGGCCGAGAAGTAGAGCAGCGTCGCCAGCTTGCCGAACGACGAGACGCCGAGCACGTACATGTCGATGTCCGTCGGCAGGATCGGCGCGTCGATCACCATGTGCGTGTACCGGTACGGCGGCTGCGCGCCCTCGACCCACTGGAACATGTGCATGTTGCTCAGCACGAGCCACACGATGCGCGTGAAGTACGAGAAGCTCAGGAACGTCGGGAACCAGCGCATGCGCTTGACCGGGATCAGGTGCGTCGCATGTCCGTGCTCGCCCAGCCGCGACCGGCGGATGCTCACCGACAGCGTGTACGCCAGCACCGCCGCGTAGCAGTACGCCGCGCCCGCCGCCGCCGACTGCGTGTAGAAGCAGTGGCCCGCCCCGAACACGCAGATCTGGCTCAGCAGCGGCAGCATCAGCATCGTTGCCGCCCTGCGTCCGCCGCCGGGTCGATCGCGCACTGGCGCGCCGCTCGCAGCTTGGAGGTTGGTTGAGCGCGTGCTCTCACTATATTTCTATGGATACTGAATGTCACAGTGAAGCTGATCTTCGTAATTGACTTGATATGCATAATATAGAGCTAGATATATGTCATGAGAGTCGGCAGAGAGCGTGGTGCACCCTTCTCGTAACCATCTCGAGTAACCCTCCGTACCCTCTCGCGTATCCCTCGGCTTGTCAAACGAGAAGCTCGTCACGCTCGGAGGCAGCAAGCAAGGCGGCGGCGATCGCGCCGCGGCTCGAGGCGCGCGGGGATGCCGGACGCCAAGAGGAGGGGCAAGAAGGAGAGGGAGGCGTCCTCCTCGTCCGCCGTTGGCTCTGCGCGCGCGGGCGACGACGCGGCCGCGTGGCTCACCTACACGGCGCCGGACGGCCGCCCGTACTACTACAACTCGGTGCGTTCTCGCATCGCTCCGGCTTGTGCACCGCCGCTGGCTGCTGACCCACGTTGGCGCGCGTTCGTGACATACAGATCACCAAGGAGAGCCGCTGGAAGCTCCCTAAAGCGCTCCGCAGTGGTGGTGGTGGCGGCGGCGTTGAGCAGCACAAGAAGAAGAAGCGGCCGCCGTCCAGCCGCCACATCGCGCCGGTCGCGACCGCCGCCGCGCTCGAACGCGAGGACAACGACGGACCCGCGCGAGTGGATGCGCACGAGCAGGAGCAGAGCGAGGACGGAGGCGAGTCGAGGCGTAGGAGCGAGCGCAGGCGCTCCGGGTCGTCGAGGAGCGGCGCTCGGCCGCCGTCGTCAGGGGATGCAGACGGGAACGGCACAAGCGATGCGACCTCCAGTGGCGGTGGAGGACGTAGCAGTGCGTTCCTGAAGCTCCAGGCGTCTCTCGAAGGCCGGCTCAACGCCATTAAGACGCCTATGACGATGAACGGGCCGCCTCCGATGCTCAAGATCGACCGGACGGCCGCCGGAGGGGAGCTTCCCGCCGAGGTGTCGGCCTCGGCAGGCGCGCCGAGCGCCGAGGAGCAATACGAGGCCGAGACAGCCGGCATGTCGGCGGCCGAGCGTCTGCGGTTCCTACGGCGCAAGCGGCAGGAGAACATGATGCAGAAGCAGCAGTCGGTGGCACAGGACGACTTCTTGGCCGAGGTCGCGAGCAACATGAAGAAGAAGGAGCTGGTCCATGGCGGCGTGCCGCCCAGCAGTCAGCAGCAGTGGAGAGAGAAGGAGGCGGCGGAGGAAGAGCGGAAGCGTCGGCAGATGGAGGACGAGGCCGAGGCGGCGCGGCGCGCGGAGGAGGAGCAGGCTGAGCGGGAGCGCAAGACGCACGAGCTCGAGCGCAAGAGGGAGGAAGAGCGGCGCGAGCAGGAGGCGCAGGAGTTCAAGCGCAAGGAAGAGCGTCGCCTAGAGAAGGAGCGGAAGCAGCTGGAGAGACAGGAGAAGGAGAAGGAGAAGGAGAAGGAGAAGGAGAAGGAGAAGGAGGCGGCGCGGAAGCAGGAGAACGACGAAGGTGAGAAGCAACGGTCGACCAAGCACTCGAGACAGAGGAGCCGCAAGGAGATTGCTAGCGATATGGTGGCGACAGCACCGAGTGACGCGAGCAGAGAGGGACAGGATGAGAACGGTGGCGAAGCAAAGCGCGCCGACGAGCGGCACCATCGATCTGAGTCCAAGAAGCAGCGCCATCGAGGCGACAAGGGCAGCTCGAAGGAAGTCAGCGAGCCTAGCAAACCTTCATCCAGCACTGCAGGAAGTGTCCACGTCAAGTCCGAGCGCCGATCTCGATCTCGTCAGGGGAGCAATGGTGCTCGGGCCGCCTCTAAGTCGTTGGCAGACGACTCGGTCGAGGCTGTGGAGGCTCCTCCATCTGTCTCGTCCGGTGATGGGAAAGCCACGGAGCGCGAGAAGACTCGCACGAAGAAGTCTCGACCAAAAGACCGACGCGAAGACGGAGGAGAAGATCGAGATGCGAGCCGCGATAGCCCTCAAGCAGACGCGAGCGGTGGAGAGCAATTGATCGAGGAGAGCGAGGAGGAAGCCCGGCTGCGAGAGAAGCGGGAGCGACGAGAGAAGCGCCGCCAAGCCAAGCTGGAAGCCGCGATGGCCGCGCAGACGCTGGCGGAGCACTCTCCTCGCGAGAACGAGGCCACTGGCGACACACCGCCGAGCTCGAGCGTCCAGAGCCAGCCGCCGCCGAGCAGCGAGCGTCCGCACAGCCACGACCCGCATGGGTATGTGCTCCATCCGCCGGTGTGCAGCCACACTGCGGCCGGCGCGCCTCCGCAGAACGCGGGAGCGTGTCCGTACTGCTACCCGTACCCGTACATGATGCCTCCTCCTCCACCGCTGCCCCCGTACGGGTTTTACTACCCTTACATGCCGCCGCCGGCGTTCCAAGTCGGAGGATACCCTCCGTTCATGGGTGCTCCGACAGGGATGATCGGATACGCGCCGCCGCCTGCGTTCACTGCGCCGCCGACGACCGGAGACTCCGCTGCGCCGCTCGGCGCGGCGGCTCCCGGTATGTCAGCCGCGATGATCCCGTACAGCGGCGGCGCGAGCTACGCGACGCCGACTCTGGATCGCTGCGAGGGCTGCCACGGCGTCGGCGTCGCGCTGGTCGAGAAGAACGGCTTCTGCGCGCACTGCAACCGCTTGCGCCTCGAGTTCATCGTCGCGTCGGCGCGCATGCGGCAGCGCTGCACCGACTGCGGCGGCTGGGGATTCCAGTTGGTGGACCCGGCCAGCGGTAAGTGTAGCCACTGTTCGCGAGCGGGTCAGACTCACGAGGCGCCGAGGCGAACGCAGTCGACGGGTACGGCGGCGACAGCGGCGGTGGCGGCAACGACGACAGATGAGTCGCTCGGAGACATTGAGTGGGATGAGTCGGACGGCGGCGGAGAGGACGGCGACTCGGACTCGGACTGGGACGAATAGATGTCCGTTAGCCTTTGCTCGATGGATGCAGCCGCCGGCGGAGCCGAGGAAGCTGGAGGTGGTCGGCGTCGCGCAGCAAGTTGAAGTTGTACCAGCATTCTGCGTCAAGGTGAATGTGCGAGCAGTTTTGGCCAATTGTTTGTCGCGCTGGCACGATTTGCGCGAATGGTTCTTCGGAGCAATGACTCCAGTCAGCCTAGCCTATCTGTTGATTTCGTCATTTTGCGACGCACAGTCTAGTATCTGGAATGCGTGCGGGATCGACTTGGAATCGCCCAGCGCACAATCAGCCTCCGAGTGTATCCAGCTGGCGCTCATGAGCACCATGACTTGACGCTTGTATCGCGCGTGGAGGCAGAACGCCATCCAGCGCTTGTGGCCCTGTGCCGCGCAGTAACGACGGGCTGCAACGCCTGGAGAGGCGCGCGCCGACCGTCGCCACGACGGAAAAGCCTTGGCACCACGCCACCGCCGGGCTTTGTTGCTCCTGCTGCTGCTGCTCGCGCCGTCGTGAGAAGAGGTGTGGGCGGACGAAGTGTTGCCGCGTCGGCGCCAAGCTGTATGGTCCAGTCTTGGCCACTATAGTGCGTTGTGTCCATGCCGCCCCGCCCGGCTTTTTCGCCGCTGGCTCGACACTGCGTTCTTGTATAGGCGACCGCCCATCCCACTCGTCATGCTGCCCCAAGTGCCCGCCGACCAGTTGGCGGACGATGAAATGCATTGTGTCTCCGCGGCTATTGGAAATGAGAGATGACAACACCTACAAGTGAGTGCCGTATGCTGTGCATTGGACAGATGGAATCGCAGGGAATCCTATCTGGAAGGTTCAAGAATGCGAGGCACAGTCGGCATGGAGCCTCCACGAAATATAGCCAGAAACGTCATGGAAAGGGGCGGATCGACCGAAGCGCTAGTGGCCGCGCTCCCGCCCGCATTCGAGCACCCACCCGACCGCGGCACGCCGTGGCGGTCCGGTATATATGGCGACGGTCGCGGGCCGGCGGCGGCGGCGGCGCGCTCCCCTCACGCTCCGCTGCGCGCTCCTGGCGGCCGCCGCGACCTGCGAATGTGTGCACGCCAGCTCCAACTCCAGCGCCAGCGCCAGCGCCAGCTCCAGCGGCAGCTCCAGCGGCAGCGCGTGCGCATACGCGAGCGCCGTGGTTGTGGGCACGAGTGCCACGCAAGCCATCGCGTACGACGCGAGCTGCACGGCGCGGCTCTTCGAGGTGCTCACGCTCTCGGACACGGCGCGCTCGCTCAACCTGTCCAACCTGGACGTCACGCGCGTCGACAGCTACCCGAGCGTCTACACCATGTGCGTTTCCCTCCCTCTTGAGCGACATGGCACTATTCGTGGCCACTGCAAAAGCCCTTGCCTCCCTCCCGAGCATACCCTCACACTCGCATGGCGCTGTGCTTGCCAGGATTCTGAGTGACAACCTGCTCGAGACGTTCGCTCCCGAGGCCGACGACAACGATATGGAGACGCTCCTGCTGTCCAACAACCGCGTCGTCGACCTCTCGAGCCTGCACCTCCCACTGCGGCTCAGCTACCTGTGCGCGCTTTGGTCCTTGCCTGTTCGTCTAGACCTCTTGCCTGTGCGACCGACTAACGCACGTGCGATCGTCTCGGCAGGGACCTGAGCGACAACGAGATCGCTGCACTGCCCGCGACGGCGGCCTGGCCCAGCGCCGGACTGCTGCAGACGCTCCTCCTGGACGGTAACGCCATCGACGACGTGGACGCGGCCGCTTTCGCGTCGCTGGACGCGCTCCAGTCCCTGTAAGAAGTTTTCTCCGTCGCTCGCTCGCTCGCTCGCTCGTTCGCTCGTTCCATGATCCCCGCTCCCAGTCACTCAGGCAACTAACGTGGCTGCTGTCTACGTGCAGCTCGCTGTCCAACACTGGCCTTTCGTCTCTCGACGGTGTAAACCTCCCGCCGTCACTCACGACGCTGTAAGGCGCGCGTGCTCTCTTGGCTCTGTCAGCACGGCCTACTCACGCTTCTCTCTGTCCACAGGAACGCGACCAACAACGAGTTCTCGAGCTCGACCAGCAACTTCAGCAACCTCCCGGATACGCTGGAGCACCTGTGCGTGACCAGGCGTCGGAATCCGTGAGAGATCTAGATGCGCGGCGCTGACAATCCCTCTATCCAATCGCAGGAACCTACGCGACAACCTGCTGACGGAGATGCCCTCTGCCTTGTCGTCTCTCTCGTCACTTATCACTCTGTGCGTCACCGCGAGCCTCGATCGGAAAAGGAAATCGAGAGAGATGTCACACACTGACGCGACGCCTCTCTTCCTGCCGACAGGAACCTCGCGTCCAACTCGATCAGTGAGGTGTCCAACATCGCCTTTCCCTCGACGCTCTCAAGCCTGTACGTGTGTCCGTTGATGGGACGGACTTGCTGCCCTCCTCTCACCACTCTCGTAGCCTCCTGACCGGACTGACCGATGTGCTCGCCTCCATCACTAGCGACTTGTCGGATAACCCACTCGAGATGATCGAGATCTGCCGCTCGGACGTGTCCGTCTTCGAGAACCTGGACGAGCTGAGCGTACCCGCGAGCATCTCGGGCGTCTGCTCAGACGCGGACGCGAGCGTGGAGAACATCCAGGGCGTCGCCGTGTGCGTCCTCGAGGATGCGGATTGCCCCGCAGCGATAGCCTCTGTTGCTGGTACGGTCGCCACATCGACGGACGCGAGCGCATCCGGCGCGGATGAGTCAACGGGCAGTGAGAGCACGCTGACAGACTCGGCGGGCGAGGAAACGTCGGCGTTCTCGAGCGAGTCGATCGGCGTGATCGGCAGCGTCGCGTTCGTGTTGGGGCTCCTCGTCTGCGGCGTCGCATTCCTGCTTTACCGAAAGCGCAAGCAGGAGGAGGAGCGGCGCGCAGCGTACAAGCGGCGCACGCGCTCGCGCGGCCGCAGCAACCTCATGTCGTACGCCATGGAACTCGAGCGGCGCAGCATCACGGACGAGGACGGCGACGGCGGTGCGACGTCGGACGGTGACAAGAGCGGCTGGATATTCGACAGCCCGCAGTTCGAGATGGAGGATAAGTACAACCCGGTGGCGATCCTCGAGGAGGACCACGGCCACAAGCGCAAGCCCGGCAAGCTGGACGACCTGCTCGTGTACGAGATCCCTCCCGAGGAGATCTCGATGAAGCGCGTGCTGGCGAACGCGCTGACGACGGGCAAGCGCACGCCGCGTGTGCTCTTCCTGGCCGAGTACCAGGGCTTCAACGTCGTCGTGCACGCGCTGCTGCGTCAGAAGCGACCGCGGCGCAGCGACGAGCGGCGCTTCCTCGAGCAGATCCGGCTCGCGTCGACGCTCGAGCACGCGTCCATCGTACACTTCATCGGCGTCTCGTACGGCTGCTCGAGCGCGCTGGACGGGCTTAAGGCGACGGCGCACAGCGACCAGCTCGCGCACGACTGGACGCTGGGCGTCATCTTCGAGTACATGGCGCTCGGGTCGCTCGCGTCCATGTTCCAGGCGGAGCGCAACCGGCGAGAGGGCAAGCAGTACTACCAGACGGGCAGTCTGTCGAGCACGATCGGCAGCGGCGGCGGCAACATCTTCAGCTGGTACCCCGTCTTCGCGCAGCCGCTCGGGCCGCCGAACCCCAACTCGGACTGGCGCTGCAAGCTCTCGATCGCGCTCGACGTGGCCATGGGACTCGTCTACCTGCACAGCTGCGGTGTCGTGCACGGCAGCGTCTGCGCCGAGAAGGTGCTCGTCAACGAGCACGGGGAGGCCAAGCTCAGCGCGCTCGACATGGCGCTGCCGTCCGAGCGCGCGGCGCACCGCGGCGACCAGGGACACCACGCCGACGGCATGCGCGAGTCGATCCGCGAGAGCGCGCGGCGCACCATGCGGCGTGTTGTCGGACTCGTACCGGCGCAGCCAGCGACGGCGCGGCGCGGCTCGCGCGCGGCGGCGCTGACGCCCGTGACGCCGACATTCGCGCCGGCCGAGACGAGCAGCCCGGCGTGGCTCGAGCAGAAGAGCGACGTGTACGCGTTCGGCATCTTGCTCTGGGAGCTCGACACGCTCATTTCGATCGAGTCGATGCGCGACCTAGCGCTGGGTGGCGGCGGCGGCGGCGGCGGCGGATTTGGCGGACTTGGCACCTCTGCGCTGCGCCACTCGAGCCGCATGGCGGCTAGCCGGGAGCAGCAGCACCAGGTGCTCAAGTTCTCGGGCGACTGTCCGTCCGAGATCCAAATCCTCGCGCGCCGCTGCTGGAACCCGGACGCGCGCATGCGGCCGGACGCCATCGATCTGCAGGAGGAGCTCGTGCGCGTGCTCGAGGGTCGACTGACGACGAGCTCGCACGTGCCAAGCAACTGGGCTCGCCCGACCAACCTCAGCGCCGTCAGCAGCTTCTCATCCTCGGAGTTCTCCTCGCGCAGCTCGGAGTTCGACGCCGACTCGGCCTCGGTCCTCGCGCTCTCGCGCGCAGACGTGTAGCAAGCGCGCGTTTCCGCCATCACCTCCGACGAGCAGCAGCAGCAGCAGCAGCAGCAGTGCGATTGCCACGAGCAACGGCAGCGATGTTGAAGTCGCCGTGCCAGTGACTGTCGAGGAGCGACGGACAGCGACGACGACCGGCGCGACGCGACGCAGCGCGAGGCTGGAGAAGCGCGTCCGTGCTGCCCGCCCTGCCTTCCGCGAGCCTTCCGCCGGCCTTTTGCTCGCCTCGCTCGCTATGGCAGCGCAGAGGCTCATGCTCATTGACGACGCCGCGACCGAGTCGGCAGGAGGCGCCGGCCACCGCGGCGCTGGGTGTGGCTCCGAGAGCTCATGAGGCGCGGCGTGGGATACGCGCCACGAACACACTGCTGACGCCAGGCATGCACATTATAAGCAATTCGGCGGTATGTATCGGATATTACAGGTTATTCAGCGCCTTGATCGCTCCAGCGCAGCACAGTCCGTACAGCAGCACATGCAGGCGCGCAGGTCTCCGGTCGGTCGCGGGAGTAGTCAGCGCGGAGAGCTACTCCACTTTTGCCAGCTGGCTTTTCAGCCGCCGTCCTTACAAAAAACAAGTGTAGAAGAGCAAGTGAGGGCGAAACGTCCGCCAGTGCCGTCGTCATACTTGCCAGCCTATCACGGCCAAGCACAGCGCGGCCGCGGAGGAAAGGCAAGAACAGACAGCGGAGGGAAGGAGAGAAGGGGGAGGAAGGCCGCGGCCACTCGCCAAGAAGCGGCGTCTCGCTCTCAGCATGCGGCGCGCAGGCCCTGACGGCGGCGTGCGGCCGAGCTACCGCAGCTCCAACGCGTCGCTGCCGAACGCCGCGACGACTCCGCGGTCGCGCGCGCCGTCCAGTGCCACCACGGTGCTCGTCAACCTCGACGGTACGTCTCCATCCGTCGCGTGACCGAGCGACCTAGAGAGCGAGCGAGCGCTGACGCTGACGCTGACGCTGACGCTGACGCTGACGCTCGGCTGCATGTATGCAGTCCACATCCACCGCGCGACGATCGGCCGCGACATCAGCCCGGCGGACGAGGACCTGATCGTGCTCTTCCGGCGCAACAGCAAGGAGGTGACGTCGGAGCCCACGCGGTGGGGCGCCGACCACGTCGCCGTGTGGAACCAGCACGTGGGCATCCAGACGTCTCTGCTGCGCGGCCGCCGCGTCGGCTCGGCGCCCGCGACCGAGTTCGTGCGCAAGGAGTACGACATCGTGCTCGTCGCCGTACGTCTCGCGCGACCGACCGCCCTCGCTCATACTGAGTCCAAGAGACTGACCGCCGTCTGGATGGATGGATGGATGCACGCATCTCGCCTGTGCGCGCTCGCAGTTGCCGAGCCACTCGGCCGTGGCGCTCTTCTCGCTCGACTTCGCGGACGTCGTGGCGCTGTCGCAAGGCTCGGCGTCGCCAGCCGCGCGCCGCCGGTCCTTCCGCATCTCGCCGCTCAAGTGCCGCGACCTGGCGGCCACGCTCGAGTTCGACATCACGTGGGACTACGTCTCTCCCTCGCCCGCGGCCGCGTCGCCATCTCCGTCGGCGGCGACGCCCGCGCCGGTGCCGTCTCCGGCTCCGTCCGCGGGGCTCGCGGGTCTCCCGCCGGCGTCCACGCTGCTGCTGCCGAGCGGCAAGAAGGAGCCGCGCGCGCCGCCCAACTCGTCCTCGCTCTCCTCTCGGCGCACGACGACGGCCAGCATGAGCTCGGCCGGCAGCGACCTGGACGAGCTGCACTCGAACCACGGCGGCGGCGCCGGCGCCTGCGGCAGCTGCCGCTCGGCGCGCCGCCGGCTCGAGCGCAAGGAGCTGCAGCTCACGCAGCTCGAGACGTTCCTCAAGGAGTCGCAGCGCCGCCTGGACGCGCTCGGCGCCGAGAACGACGAGCTCGTCGCGCGAGAGGCCGCCGAGACGCGCAACTCTGCGCAGTACCGCGCGCTCGCGCTGCGCCTCGTGCAGGAGCTCGAGGTCGCCTTCCAGTTCCTCGCCAGCCGCGTCCACGCGGCCTCTGGCGCGAGCGCGGGCTCCGGTGCGAGCGACGCGCGGTCCAAGTCCGCGCCGGCGCCGGCGCCGACGGACGACGACCAGGCCTTCATGTTCGTTCCGCAGTTCGAGTTCATGGAGCGCGTCAAGCGCTTCCACGCCGACCTCGCGCGGCTCCACGGGGCCGTCGACGACATTGACGACGCGGACGCCGACCGGCTCGAGCCCGCGCTCCAGCTCAAGCGCAAGACGAAGGAGAAGGAGACGCCGCGCGAGGCGGACCCGGTGAGCGGCGCGTTCGACTTTGCCGCCGAGCTCGCGGCCGCGCTGGCGCGCAACGAGCGCCTGGCGCAGCAGATGCGCTTCCTGCAGCGGTCGTTCGGGCTCGAGCTCAAGCCCGAGCGCGCGGCGCGCGGCGACGACCAGCGGCGCCGCACGCCCACTGGCGCGTCCGAGGGCGAGAGCGAGGCCGCGACCGACTCGGAGCTCGAGCGCGACCCGGACGAGCAGCCACCGTCGCGCGTGCGCACCATGGGCGAGCAGCTGCGCGCGCTCGAGCGCGAGAACTTTGCGCTGCGCGGCAAGCTGCAGGATGCGCGCGCGGACCTCGAGACGTTCCGCCAGCACCGCGTCGCGCGCTCCAACTCGTCGCTGCTCTCGCCCAGCGAGTCGTCCGAGACGGCCACGTGCGCGACCGACACGAGCACGAGCATGATCGGCGCGCGCTCGTCCGCGGGCAGCGACTCGCCCGGCAACCCGGCCGCGAGCAGCAGTAACAACAACAACAACTACAACAACAGCGGTGGCAACAACCTGAACAACGTCGGCAGCCGCCTGGACCTCGACCGCATTCGCGAGGACGCCATCGGACTCGAGCACGACAAGCTCGCGCTCGCGGACGAGCTCGCGGCCGCGCGCACCGAGCTCGACGCGCTCACGCGCAGGCTCGAGTGCGCCGAGCAGCAGGCGAGCGAGAGCGAACGCCGCGCGGCCGAGGCCGAGGCGAGAGCGGAGGCGACTGCGGCTTCGGCGGCGGCGGCGGCGGCGGCGGCGGCCTCTGTGTCCGCCTCGTCAACCAGCGAGGCCGACAGCAAGCTGGGCAGCGACAAGGACGGCGACGGAGGCTTCCTCAACCGCATCTACCAGGACGTGGGCAAAGCCAAGGTGGCGCTCGAGGAGAAGGTCAAGCAGCTCAACGCGCTGCTCATGGACGCAACCGAGGAGAACGCGCGCCTGCGCTCGGAGCTCGAGAGGCAGCGCGGCGGACAGGACACGCAGCGTGCGCTCGCGGCCGCCGAGGATGAGGCGCGCGCACGCCGGCGAGACGCCGACGTGGCCCAACGCCGCGCGCAGGAGGCAGACGAGGCGCTGCGCGCCACGCGCCGGGAACTCTCGGATGCGCGCGCGGCGCTGGCGACGGCCAAGGACGCGGCTGCACAGCTCGAGGGCGAACTCGGCGCGCTTCGTAGCACGGCGGCGGCATCCGCGGCTGCGTCGCCGTCGGCGTCGTCCATGCGGTCGCAGAGCTCGCTGGCGTCGTCGTTCGTGACGCCGGCGCTTGCCGAGGACGCTATGGCTGTGGCTGACCTGCAGAAGCAGCTGAAGCTGGCGCGCCAGGAGGTCATGCAGCTACGCTACCGCAGCAACCAGCTCGAGAGCGCGAGCGAGAAGCTCGACGACATGTCCAAGGAGAAGCGCGCGCTGCAGGCTAAGCTCACGGCGCTCGAGGGACAGCTGTACGAGCAGCGCAGCCGCGACGCCGTCGCGGCCGACGCTCCCTCGCCTGCCAGGCTGCGCGAGCTCGAGGACGAGCTCGAGGTGCGCGACGCGCAGCTGCAGGTTGTGCGTCGCGAGCTCGATGCTGTGCGCGCGCAGCTCAGCGCCAAGCCGGTAGCGGCGGTCGCTGCCACTGGCACTGGCACCGCGAGCGCTGACGCCGCGGCGCTGGACGACGTTGCGGCCAAGGTCGCGGCCTTTGAGCGCGAGATCGAGTCGCTTGTCGGTCGCAACGAAGACCAGGCTCGCCGCATCGAGGCGCTCTCAGCGCGCGTGGCCGAGGCAGCACAAGAGCGCCAGGCTCTTGAGCATGTGCTCGCTGAGCTGCTCGAGGAGGCTGAGCGTGTCGAGAAGACGTACGGAGAGCCCTCGGCCGCACGCAGTCTGCGCGCATCCTCCATCCCCGAGGAGACTGAGGCCGAGGCAGAGGCCGAGGCAGAGGCTGAGGCTGAGCCGCAAGTGGACGCGCGCGAACCGCCGGCATGGTCGCGCCGCGGGTCGTCACCCTCCGGTCGCGTTATCGACCGGTACGCGAGCGCGCTGGCCACACGCAGCGCGTCCAACTCGACGGCGAGCATGGGCATGACGTCGGCGCGCTCACGGCCGGCGAGTGGCTCGTCCACGTCGAGCCGCATCGCGCAGCTCATGAAGAACTTCTCGGATGGCGGCGCGGTCGACTCGCCTGCCGTCAAGCGGCCCGTGAAGCTCGACTTCCGCTCGCGCAACGGGTCGACGGCCAGCAGTACTGGCGGACGCGCGTAACTCCGTCATCCAAAGACCGGCACGGCACGCTTTCCCCGGCCGAGAGGCGTAATTATTGTCCGAACGCATTGACACGTCCAAGTTGAAGCTGAAGTCCATGTTGAAGTTGTCTCGCTAGTCGCGTCCGCTGTGACGTGTGCCGATTGATCGGCCGCGCGCTGGGTTGCATCGTTGAAAGGCGAAGAGTTGTTGATTCAATGGCAGCGCGCGCAGACTACTTGGTTGCCGCGCCTCGTTCCTCTCAGTGCTCAACGAGCAGGACGCCTACTCGCCGTGCGCTCGCCCTGCAGCGGCCACTTCCGCCTGCGAGCGCCGCCAAGGCACGCAACCAGACACGCAACCAGACACACACACATTGCCACGCAGTCGCGACCGCAGGACACAGACGGAGGCAAGGTCAGACCCAGCTGTTGTGCGGCAGCAACGAGGGTCGCAGGAGGTGGTAGGGCCACGGCTCGTCGCGCTCCTGGGTCTCGATGCGCGCGTCGATGGCGTGTAACTCGCGCACGTAGGCATCCAAGGCGCCGCGCAGTCGCGGGTCGACCGCCAGCGCGCCGGCCTCGCGGCCCTCGTAGGCGCCGAAGAGCGAGTGCTCTGGCGCGCGCGGGCGGTTGAACACCGCCGAGAGGTAGATGAGGTCCGGGAAGCGCTCGCGCGGCTGCAGGAAGGCGAGCAACCCGTCGCTGTCGTCGTCGGCGTCCAACGTGGCGGCGGGACGCTTGGCGCTCGGCAGCGGCCGCCAGAGCGCCGGCGCGCTGAAGGGCATGGCAAGTGTCTCCCACGTGGCCTCGCCGTTCATGGCGTGGTGCTTGACGGCCGCGAGGAACACGAGGCGCGCGAGCAGAGCGGCGAGGCGCGTGCGCGAACGTACAGCCTGCGGGAAGGCGCCGCGCAGGTGGCGCACGCGCGCGCAGGCTTGAATCCAGGCCTGCAGCTCTTCGTCGCGATCGACCGCCGCGTCGTCGGCGTAGAAGGCGGCGACGAACGCGCGAGCGAGGCGCTCGAGTGCCACGTAGTGCTGCTGTGCGTACTCGCCGTACTTGTGTGGCAGCTCGTCTATCCCCCTCGCGTGCAGATCGATTTTCACCGGCCCAGCGTCCGGCTCCTCGTCTCCGTCGGCATCGGCGCCGGCGTCAGCGTCGACCGGCCAGCGCAGCGCGCGGCGTGCGGCGCGTCCGCTTTCGATCTCGTCGTGGACGAGCGCGAGGCAGCCGAGCGCGCCAAGCCCGAAGATCCGGTCGAGCGGCGTGCTGGTGTTGAAGAGCAGCACGCCGGCCTGCTGCTCGAGCGCCACGTCGAGCGCGAGGTGGCGCACGAGCAGCGCGCGCACGGGGTGACGCGCCGAGAGCCAGCGCAGGAGCTCGACGCGCAACGGGATGACGACCGCGTGCGTCTCGGCAAAGTGCGCGAGCTGCTGCTGCGTCGTCTCGGCCGCGTTCAGCGCCGTCTTGGCGAGTGCCCAGTCTCCTGCCGAGTCGAACCGCGAGTAGACGAGTCCAGAGTCGACCAGCGCAATGGTCAGCGGCAGCAGCCGCCGCCCTTGCTGTCGGACCTGTTGTCGTTCTTGCTGCTGCTCCTGCGGTTCCTGCGGTTCCTGCGGTTCCTGCGGCTGCTGATGGCGTCGTCGCACTGGACGCGGCACTGACGACGACGACGACGACAACGACTTTGACGACAACCGCAACGACGACGACAGCGACGACGACGACAGCGACTTTGGCGACAATATGGATGATGTCGATAATGACGACGATGACATTGTCGACATTGACGATGACGCCGATGACGCCGACGACTTTGACGACGACGACAATGACGCCGACGATGACGGCCGCTCGAGGCAAAAGTGCGCGACGACGGCTGGCGTGAACTTGCGCGTGCCGGCGGGCTGGAAGCGCGCGAGGTGCGAGAGGTCGAGCACGAAGAGCTGTCTGGCCGCGATGAGCGCCGGGAGCGACGCGTTGGGGCCGCAGACCGCCGCGAGTTGCGCGTCCGAGAGCGTCTCGGGTCCGCTAAACGGCCAGAGGCGCACGGACGCGCGCGCGTCGACGCGCTGGAGCGAGAAGCCGCGCGCCGAGAGCCGCTGGGCACCAACGAAGACGTCCGAGAGGTCGAGCGAGGCGTTCGGTGGCGGCAGCAGGCGCGAGACGGCTGGGGACGCGTAGAAGCGCGCGAACGCGGCCAGGGACGAGAGCGACGGGCTCGCGGCCGCGGAGAGCGCCTGCAGCCGCCAAGCCGCGGCCGGGACGGTCGCAGCCACGCGCGCGAGCTCTGCGTCGCGGATCCGCGCGGCCAGCGACCCGGGACGCGCGACCGGCCCGTCGTAGAACGGCAGGTCCCCGACGCCGGCCACGCGCCACGCACGCGGCTCGTTGGCGATCAACGCGCGCATGCGGCACGTCTCGGCCGCACGCGCGGGCGAGGCGTCCACGCTCAGGCGCACGGTCGCCGGCGGCGGGTCGAGCGCGGCCGCGAGCGCATCGACCAGCGGATCCACGACCACGTGGTGGTCGTCAATGGTTGGGGACGGTGGGACGGTCGGTGGGACGGTCGGTGGGACGACCATGTGCGGCGCGAGGACGAGTGCGAGGAGGAGGAGCGCGAGCCGCAGGACGGCGACCGGCGGCGGGCGGGACGGAGCCATCGACGGCGGACGGAGGCGTGTGCGGACTTGGACGGAGATCGAGAAATGAGGACGCGGACGGACGGACCCGTTGGGGTCGCCGGGCCGGGACGGCCGGTCAAGCGCGCTTGGGATCCCAAGCTGCGGAATCGATCCATCCGCGCTTGACATGTTGAAGTGAGCCCGTCGCGTGGGTTGCGTACAATCCGCAAGTCTAATCGAGCGGAGCCCGTGCGGCCGCCTGCGCGCTAAGGAGCCTTTTGGCGACCTCAGGCTCCAAGCGGAGACTGTCGGGACCCGGTCGCCAGATCCAGCCCGCGAGGCTCGTCCCCGCTGGGCTCGTCCCCCTGCTGGGCTCGTCCCCGCTGGGCTCGTCCCCCCGCTGGGCTCGTCCCCCCGCTGGGCTCGTCCCCGCTAGGCTGGCGGCGGGCGAGCATTTCGACGGTTTCTGGGATCGCAATACGACACTTTCGAGGGACATGACGACACGTTCTACTTCCACGATAGATACGGCCGGACGCCCCGCTGCGAGTCGCGGGCAGTCCGGCGGCCCGGCGAGTCACCGGCGATGGCTCTGCGAGGTGTGCTCCGCCATCTGCCGCGTGAGCTGATAGGTCGACTCGGCTGCGACGCGCAAGGCCGCCATGGTGCGCCACAGGTCCTGCTGCGCGGCCCCCGCGTCCCGGGACGACTGATACGGCGGCTGCGCCGGATACGGCGGCTGCATCGCGTACGGCGGCTGAGTCTGATACTGCTGCGAATGAGAGGGAGGAGGAGGAGGGTACTGCTGCTGCTGCTTGTGCTGCTGCTGTTGCTGGAGGTGGTAGATGGCGGCCGTGTCGATCTCCTCGTCCACGTCCGCGTCGTCGTCCCAGGCCGAGGACGCGTCCGACGCGGACGGGGACGACCCGGCCCACGCCATGGACGACGCGAGGGACGTGGCGGCCGCCGAGGACGACACCGAGAGCGCGCCGCCGGCCGTCGCGCGGCTATTGGTGCTGCTGCTGAGCCGCCGGGACGACGACGACGACGACGACGGCGGCGCCAGCAGCATGACGCGCGGCCGCGTGTCCGGCGCGGGACCAGCCGACGTCCACGTCCCGAGCTCCTCGTCCGTGAACTCGTCGTCCGCAAACTCGTCCCCAGGCGCGTAGCGGCTCTGCTGGGACGGCCGGCCCAGGCTCTCGCGGTGGGACGCGCCGGCCTCCCACCCGAACGCCTCGAGCGCCTCGTCCTCGTCCGCGTCCTCGTCCCGGAGCGCCGTGACAGGGCCGTAGCGCAGCGCCTCGGCCTCGGCCGCCGTGCGCGCGTCCAGCGCCTCGGCCGTCCCCAGACACGCCTTGCACACGGTCACGGCCCGCGGCTCGACGTCTTCGTCCCCAGCGCGTCCGCCGTCCCCGCGGACGGCGTGCAGGCCGCGCGAGCTCCGGCAGCGCGAGCACATGGGCATGGCGCACATGTTGCACGTGCCGACGCTGTGCAGCGCGCCGAACTTGCGGTCGCAGGCCGAGCAGCGCGCTCGGTCGGCGCGCGCGGCCAGCGGGACGTGGCCCCCGAGCCGCACGCTCGGGTGCGGCCCGCCGTCCCGGTCCCCCGCCGGCGCGCTCCCATTGGTCCCCTCGTCCCGCGCGCGGACGCGCTCGAGCACCATCCACGCGAGCTTCTTGAGCTGCCCGGCGCGCGCGGCGTCCGCGACGGCGGCCAGCGCGCCGGCGGCCGCATCTGCCGCCGCCGCGCGGTCCCCAGCGCCGCCGCCGCCCGCGAGCACCGTGCGCGCGCACACGTCGACGCCGCGGCCGTCGCTGACCTCTCGGAAGAGCGCGACGCTGGCCATCCACGCGCGCGGCGCGCTCGCGAACGCGTCGAGGGCCGTCGCGCCGTCCCGGGACCATGGGACCGAGCAGCGCACGTGGTAGCCCACGCGCGCGTCGACCGTCCCGGTGGCCTCGAGCAGCACGAGCTCGGGCGGCGCGCCGGCGCCGGACGCCTTGCCGCCGGCGCCCGCGGCCCAGTGCACGCCGGCGCAGCGGAAGGGCTCGTCCTCCGTGGGACGCGTCACGGGCGCGAGCACGGCCGCGCGCGCGGCGTCGGGCCCGAGCCCGAGGTAGCCCGCGCGCAGGCGCAGGTCGGCCGTCGACGGCGCCAGCAGTCCGTACAGCGTGTCCGCGAGCGAGCCCGAGAGCGCGCCGACGACCGCGACGGACGTGGGCGGCGGCCCGGCCGGCGCGCCGTCCGTCGCCAGCGCCGTGCGCACGAACGCGCTCTTGTCCGTCACGTGCTCGCGCGCGCGGTACGCCGTGAGTCCCTCGCGGCTCTTGACGCGCTTCCACGAGCGGCTGTCGAGCAGCATGGACCGGTGCGGGCCCGCGGCGCCGTCCGCGAGCCCGGACAGGGTGTCCGCGGCCGACGACGAGCCGTCCGCGGACGAGGACCCGCGCGCCGAGGAGGAGGACCCGCCGACCGACGGCGGGCGCATGCGCGCGCCGCCCGGGCCGTACAGGAACACGCCGAAGTCCACGAGCGCCGCGCGCACGAGCCGCTGCTCCAGGCGCTGCAGCGCCGCCAGGCGCGCAGGCTCCAGCGCCGTCGGGGCCGGCGGCGCGAGCATGGCGGCGGCGGGCGATTCGGCAATGAGGCCGCAGGCACGGACGCGGACGGACTGACGTCTGCCTGCCGCGCTCGGTCGGGCTCGGGTGGGCTGGCGCCGTGGGATGGGATGGGATGGGATGGGACGGGACGGGATGGGAGCGGGGATGGCGCGCCGGCCTCTATACTGACTGCGAGTGTGCGTGCCGACTTGAAGCTGGAGCGCGAGAAATCAACTGGTGGGCAGAGGCGCCACGTTGTGGCCGCAACGTGCCACTCGTCCGCGAGCGCCGCCCCACTCTATGGCGACCGCCGCCCACTGGCCGGATAGGCGGCACGCACGCGCGCAGATCCAGCAGCAGCGCGCTCGGGGCGCTTGGGCTCCGCCCGCCTCGCGCGCACTCGATCGCGCACTCGCGCTCGCCGCCGCCATGCGGGCCGCCGGGCCGGGCCGCCGGGCCGGGCAAGGCGAGGTAGAATCCATCCATCCGCCACCCGCCATTTCGTTGCCGTTTTACATTTTCGGCAATAGTTCTGAGATCTGTGCGGACAGCCACGCATGGCGAACGGCGCGTGTCAAATCTCGATTGCATTGCAGGCGGCGAGGCGCAAAGAAGCGCTTTGCGCCGAGAAACCCTGCATCCGCTCGCTCGCTCGCCCGCTTTTCGCTAGCAAGCCCCGCGCGCGGCTCGCGTCGGCTAATTCGGTGCGGAAGCGCCTTCTTTGTCGTTGCTGTCGCCGCGGCTTGCGCGCATCGAGGCGTTATTGGATCCGTCGCTGTAATGGACGGACGCCGCAAACGCGCACTATACTGCAATTACTATACCGCGCGTTCGCAGCTGCTGCCGCCGCCGCGGTATTCGCAGGACTCGCCTCGGTCGCGGCGATCAATCGATCGATCGATCGGCTGCGCACGAACAGACGCGTCGTCGGTGTCGTCGAGCTGCTGGCGATCTCTTGATGCCAACGAGTCGCTCCGAGTTGCGGCGCCAGGACGAACCCACGGAGGCGGGGCAGTAAGGCGGCGGGTGGACGTCAACGTCAACGACGGAGGCACGAATGTATCAGGAAGTGATACGTGCGACTGCCGTCACCAATGTTTAGTTTGTGGCGTAGGAGCTGCGATCCAACACTTCGCGAAACAATGGCGCGGGTACGTACGGCGCGGCTGGCACTGGGTCGCCTAGCGCGGCCGGAATGGAGGAGGGAGCCTAGTCGAAGCAAAGCCGAGGCGCCAAGCTGCTGCTCTCGAGGGCGAGCACGCAAGACCGAGAGGCGTCCCGGCCCAGGACGCCAGTCGACCCTGTGGTCGATGCGCGAGGATACACTGCGTCGTGGCCGCGCGTTTCTTCGCTCGCGCTGCGCTGCTGCTGCGCTGCCGCTGCGCTGCTGTGCACCGCACCATCCACTGTCCGAAGCGCTCGGTCCGCGATTATGCCGCGAATGTTGGCAACATAGGTGCATGTCCTTGGTCGATGTTCAGCAGCCTATTTCTGTGTCCAGACGCTCTCTGTTCTGGTGTTGAAGAGAGCTCCCGCCTGTTTTGACCAGGTGTTGAGCTGGCTGTCTGCGCCATCTGCTTGGCGGTACCATCCAAGCTGTTGACCCAGCGTCTGCCACTGCTACCGCCTGCGTGCGTGCACTCGCCTGCCCGCCTGCCCGCCTGCCCGCCTGCCCGCCTGCCCGCCTGCTCGCCTACTCGCTCGCTTGCTCGCTCGCCCTGCCTTCCCGTGATCTCGTCGGCGATGACGACCTCCTCGAACCCCCTCGATGGACAGCGCGTTCGCTCGCGCTGGAGTCAGTCGTCCAATTGCAACGGGCAAGCGCGTTTGTAACAGGCGAATTCAACACCCCGATTGTGCGGCATACAAACCCCATGGTTGCTGACGAGGTGCCTTCCAATCTCAACACATAAATTGAGTTGGATAGATCGGTGAGATTATATCCCAGCTCCCGGCGCTTCGTCACAAACCATAATCATGCCGCAGAATGCCGCATCCTGATCAACCGACATTCCGATTCGACAATGCCTCCTGATTGTAAGCAAAGGGTGAGAGACAAACGATTCGATGCATCGACTTTTCGTGATTGCACGTACATTCCAGCCAATCAGCAACGTGTGGACAATGGAAAGCATGCTAGCTCCTTGAATATACCTGCATTCTGCAAAGGTGTCCATAGAGTGCATGTGATGAACGTGATTACGCGTGTTTGGACGAACAGGAGTGAAGGTTGCGTCGTCGACGTGAATCACCAGCGCAGGCTCTCGGCCGTCGCCTCAAAGCACCAAATTGACCACTGCGCATGACGCATCCCATGTCCAGCGGCCGTCAGCTCCGCGCGCGCGTCCTCGCGTGGGAAAGAGCGGCGCTCGAGAGACGTACATTGGGCCTCGCACAACTCCTTGAGCCGCGGCACGGCGCGCGCCGACAGCGTCGGGTACACGTACGTGATGAGGCAGTAGAGCGGCCGGCCCGTCGCCTTGTGGTCCACGGAGCACACGGCGATGCCCTCGCCGTCCTCCTGCACCGGATCGCCGCGCCGCCCGTAGATCAACGGTGGGTGGAAACTGCCACGGCCGCCGAGCACCGTGAGCATCAGTGAGGGAACGGAGCTGCAAGGGGGCGATCCCGACCGGCACTCGACGAGCCGGTCGCCATGCCGGCTGACCAGATTGGCCGACAGCAAGGCCGATAGACAGACAGACAGATAGACGCACCGGTGCACGTCGTACTGCTCGCCGAGCAGGATGATACCGCTCGCGATCGTGTCCTCGCGCTTGTCGAACAGCTTGGTGAGCGCGCTACAACGCGCGGGAGCGACACACGGCGGCGTCAGGCCGACAGACCGCAAGAGACAGAGCAACAAAGCGACCGATGGAATGGCACGTACGCCATCTCGCCGTCTAGCGGCTGGACGGTCGCAGCTACGACCGTGCCGGCCGCGTCGAAGACGATGGCCTTGGTCCACTCGCGCTGCGCCTTGAGCGTCTCGAGGAGCGTGGCGCGCGTCACGACCGCGGGGACGGCCGGCGCCGCGTCTGCATTCGCAGCGGGCGCGTCCGCAGTCGGTACGGCGGCGCCGGTGGCGGCCGGCGACAGCGCGTCGCCGTCCGCGAGCACGTTCGAGCTGCTGCCCGCGGTCTTGAGGTCCATGGATCCGTCGGGTCGGCAGTAGCTAGCTACGTGGCGCTTCCGACTAGCTTTCCGTCGGACGACCGACCGCGATCTCTCCATTCACGAGACAGAGAGAGCCAATCTCGTTGCAAGACGACGGACTGCGGTCCCTGTATTCAAGCACGAGCCGACCAGCCAATCAGAGATCGACACTTCAGTCCAACCCACCCGGGATCTGCTCGGCCCACTTTGCTATACCCATATATATTAGCAGCGGTTTTGTAAATAAACAGTCCTGACCCGACCTGAATTGTAGCGAGCGAGCAAACGGGTTCCAACCCGACCTGCTTCAGTGCAGCACTTTCCTGAGGGAGGAAATCACACACGAGCCGGCAGCCGGCGGAGGATACGAGCGAGCGCCGACGGGACGGACGCCGAGGGAGGAAGACGCTAGGGAACGATGGTGAGCGTCCTGCCCGCGCCGCACAGCCATCCTGTCGGCAACTGACGCCCTCTCTCTCTCTCGATGTGCGTGTGCGTGTGCGCGTGTGCTGGCAGCCGCTGCGTCTGGACATCAAGCGCAAGCTGTCGTCGCGCTCGGAGCGCGTCAAGAGCGTGGACCTGCACCCGACGGAGCCGTGGGTGCTCTCGGCGCTCTACTCCGGGTCGGTCATGATCTGGAACTACGACACGCAGACGCTGGTCAAGACGCTGGAGGTATGTGCGCTGCCGGTGCGTAACGCCAAGTTCGTGGCGCGCAAGCAGTGGATCGTGACGAGCTCGGACGACATGCAAGTGCGCGTGTACAACTACAACACGATGGAGAAGGTGACGAGCTTCGAGGCGCACGCGGACTACATCCGACACATCGAGGTGCACCCGACGCTGCCGTGCCTGCTCACGTGCGCGGACGACATGACGATCAAGCTCTGGGACTGGGACAAGAGCTGGCAGTGCTCGCAGGTCTTCGAGGGCCACGGGCACTACGTCATGATGGTCAAGTTCAACCCGAAGGACACGAACACGTTCGCGAGCGCCTGCCTTGACCGCACGATCCGCGTCTGGGGGCTCGGCTCGTCGCACCCGCACTTCGCGCTCGAGGGCCACGAGCGCGGCGTCAACTGCATCGACTACTACCCGGGAGGCGACAAGCCGTACCTCATTTCAGGCGCCGACGACCGCACCGTCAAGGTCTGGGATTACCAGACCAAGGCCGTGCTGCACACGCTCGACGGGCACTCGAACAACCTCACGGCCGTGCTCTACCACCCACGGCTGCCGCTTATCATCTCGGCCTGCGAGGACGGCGCCGTGCGCATGTGGCACGCGACCACGTACCGCGCCGAGACGACGCTCAACTACGGGCTCGAGCGCGCGTGGTCGCTCGCGGCGCTGCGCTCGTCCAACAAGCTCGCCATTGGCTACGACGAGGGCACGGTCGTGCTGCGCCTGGGCCACGACACGCCCGTCGTGAGCATGGACCCGGCCGGGAAGCTCATCTGGACGACCAACAACGAGGTGCACACGGCGAGCGTCAAGGGCGTCGTGGCCGACCTGGCGCTGCAGGACGGCGAGAAGATCCCGCTGCCGGCGCGCGACCTCGGCAGCTGCGAGGTGTACCCGCAGAAGGTCAAGCACAACAACAACGGCCGCTACGTAGTCGTGTGCGGCGACGGTGAGTACATCATCTACACGTCGCAGCAGCTGCGCAACAAGGCCTTCGGCTCGGGGCTCGACTTCGCGTGGTCGCCCACGGGCACGGGCGACTACGTCGTGCGCGAGAGCATCTCGAAGCTCACGCTCTTCAAGAACTTCAAGGAGCACAAGAGCGAGAAGCCGCGCGTGCTCTCGGCCGAGGGACTCTTCGGCGGCGCTGGTGCCATCGGCGTCAAGGGCAGCGACGCCATCGCCATGTTCGACTGGGACGAGATGCGCCTCATCCGCAAGATCGACGTGGCCGTCAAGAACGTCTACTGGTCGGATTCTGGCGCGCTCGTCGTGCTCGCGTGCGACGCCAGCTTCTACGTGCTGCGGTACAACAAGGAGTTAGTCGCGCAGGCGTTCGCGGCCGGCACCAACTCGCCCGACGAGGGCGTCGACGGCGCGTTCGACCTGCTGCATGAGATCCCCGAGAAGGTCGGCACGGGCGCCTGGGTCGGCGACTGCTTCCTCTACACGAACGCGGGCGGGCGCCTCAACTACTGCGTGGGCGGCGAGGTCATGACGCTGGCGCATCTGGAGCAGAAGATGTACATGCTGGGCTACCTGCCGCGCGAGAACCTCGTGTTCCTCATGGACAAGATGAAGAACGTGTATAGCTACACAGTGTCGCTCGTCATGCTCGAGTACCAGACGGCGGTCGTGCGCCGCGACTTCGAGACGGCCAACGCCATCCTGCCCAAGATCCCGCAGGATCAAATGGACTACGTCGCGCGCTTCCTCGAGTCGCAGGGCTTCAAGGAGGAGGCGCTCGCGCTCAGCACGGACCCGGACCAGAAGTTCGACCTGGCCGTGCAGCTCGCCAAGCTCGACGTGGCGCGCGACATCATGCTGCAGGAGATCGACCAGAAGGATATGTCGACCGAGACGCAGCACAAGTGGAAGCAGCTCGGTGACTTGGCGCTCAACGACCTGCAGCTCGCGCTCGCCGAGGACTGCGCGCTGCGCGCCGACGACTTCAGCCTGCTGCTCATCCTCTACTCGAGTCGCGGCGACGCGGCTGGGCTCGAGCGCCTCGCGCGCCTTACAACCGACAAGCGCCGCTACAACATCGCGTTCGTGTGCTGGCTGCTGCTCGACCGCTTGACCGAGTGCGTCGAGGTGCTCAAGGAGACCAAGCGCTTCCCGGAGGCCGCCTTCCTCGCGCGCAGCTACTGCCCGAGCAAGATCTCGCTCGTCATGGACAAGTGGCGCGAGGACCTCGCGACCGTCAGCTCGCGCGCGGCCAAGGCGCTCGCCGACCCCTTCCGAAACCCCGAGCTGTTCGAGAACTTCGAGCTGTCGCTGCAGGCCGAGCAGGCGCTCGCGGCCTCGGCTCCGACTGGCAGCCAGCGCGCGGGCGAGTACGTGCGCCGGCTGGCGCTGCTCGAGAGCGAGGACGCGCTCGAGGCGATCCTCAGCGGCGCGTTCAGCGCGGGTGACTCGGGGTCGACGGCCAGCGCCGGCGTCGATGCGGCCGCGATGGAAGCAGCCGCCAGGCAGGAGGAGCAGCTGCGCGCCGAGGCCGAGGCGGCGGCCCAAGCGCGCGCTGAGTGGGAGGCGCAGGAGGCCGCGCGGCTCGAGGCTGAAGCGCAGGCACAGGCACAAGCGGCGGCGGCGGCGGCGGCGGAAGCGGAGGCTCGAGCCGAGGCGGCGCGCGCTCAGGCCGAGGCCCAAGCGCGCGCACTGGCGGAGCAGGCAGCGAGGGAGCAGGCCGAGGCCGAGGCGCGTGCGCAGCAGGAGGAGCAGCTGCGGCAGCAGCAGGCAGCGGCGGCGGCGGCGGCGCAGCGCACGAGCTCGTTCGGGTCCATGGCGGCGCCGCCCGGCTCGGGCAGCGGCTTGGGCTTCGGCGCAGCGCCGCTGTCGTCGTCGGGCTCGGCGGCGCATCACTTTTCGTCGTCGGCCTCGAGCCACAGCAGCTTCACGACGACGACGACGACAACGACGACGACGGCGGCGGCGACTGGCAACCTGCTGGACTTTGAGGTCGAGAACGCTGACATGCAGTTCGAAGACGACGACGACGCCGACTGGGGAGAGATGTAGCGCGCGCGCGAGCTCGGCGCTCGTGGCGAGCGGCAGCAACACGCTTGGTGAGTTTGGATGCATTGATACGCTGAGTCGCTCGTTGCAGGTCCAGCGGTCCGCGTCGAGCCGCGCTCACGCGCCTCGCGCCTCGACCTGTATCTGCAGGCGTTGGCACTCGGCCGCGCGCCGGTCCAGCGCGCTCGCGGTGCACTCGAGGCGCCGCCGCAGCGTCTCGCGCTCAGGCTCGCACTCGTCGTCCGCGTCGCCGTCCATGGCGCGCTCGCTGGCTTGGGACGGACGGGAGCGCGTCGATGGATGGATGGATGAATGGATGAATGGGTCGGCCAGCCGACCGGTTCATCGCGCAAGCGGTCGCTCGGCTTCTTTCCCGGCGCTTCCCCCGTCCCGCGGCGTCATTCCCCCGGCGCGCCGAGCACGGGGCTGCTGCCTCTCGCCGCACGATCGGCTCCGAGCAGCAGCACGGACTGATGGCGCTGCTGAGACCCAACGGCCGCATCCACTCGACCGACGCGCGCCGCTTGCGCTGCATGCGCAGACGGCGGCCGGCCAGTAACGGACGGACGCGCGGGCCGACGCGTCCCTCCCTCACCTCGCCTCGCCTCGCGGCCCTTGGTCTCTCTCTCTCTCTCTCTCTCGTCCTCTCGCCCTCTTGACCGCTCGCCTCACTCGCGTAGATCGGCGGCAGTCCCGAGTCGCCCGCCGCGCCGCCCGCCGTCCGTCCCTCGCGCCTGCGATGGTGGGGACCGCTTGGACTCGCTCGTGTGTCGCCACCCCGCGCTCGCGCTCGCCTGACGCACTGACGGACGCACTGACGGGCCGACGGCCGACGGCTCGCGGCGCCAGATCCGCTTCTTCCTGCTGCAGAACCGCCAGGGCAAGACGCGGCTGTCCAAGTGGTACGTGCCGCCGCCGGAGGACCAGGAGAAGGCGCGGCTGGAGGCCGAGATCCACCGCCTCGTGGTCGCGCGCGACGCCAAGCACACCAACTTCATCGAGTTCCGCTCGTACAAGCTCATCTACCGGCGCTACGCCGGACTCTTCTTCATCCTCGGCGTCGACGTGACGGCCAACGAGCTGCTCTGCCTCGAGACCATCCACCTCTTCGTCGAGCTGCTCGACCAGCAGTTCTCGAACGTCTGCGAGCTCGACATCGTCTTCAACTTCAACAAGGTCTACTCGATGCTCGACGAGTACATCCTCGGCGGAGAGGTGCAGGAGACGTCCAAGCGAGAGATGCTCGAGCGCATCCGAGAGCTCGAGAAGCTTGAGTAGCGCCGCCGCCGCCGCCTCGGCCGCCGCCTCCTCGGCCGCCGACACAGCCGGCCAGCCGCTCGCGGACGCTCGACGCGCCGCCGGAGCGAGCCAGTCAAGCATACATTCGCTCTATTCCCTGCCAATCCACCAACCCACTCGCTCGCGCACTCGCTCGCCACGCCCGTGGACGGAACGACTCGGACCGATCGACCCATCGATCAGCTCACTCGGTCGACGGCGCCGCTGGCTGCGCCGCTGGCTGCGCCGCTGGCTGCGCCGCCGGGCGGAAGAAGCCGCTCCGCACGATGTAGCGCACGATCTGCAGCATCTGCCGCTGCTCCGCGCGCATGTCCTTGGCCAGCAGCTTGCGCAGCAGCGAGCTGCTCTCGGCGCGCCACTGCTCGTCCGCCGACCGCTGGGCCGCCGCCGACCGCCGCTGCGCCGCGCGCGCCGCCAACACGGCCGCGTCGTGGCTGAACGCGCACTGCTCGCCGCGGCTGCAGTGTCCGCGCGCCAGCAGCGCGTGGCACGCGAACGCGCTCCGGTCGTGGCTAAACGCGCACTGCTCGCCCGCGTGGCACTGCCCGCGCACCAGCTTGCGGCACAGCGCCGTCTTCTTGGACTTCTTGGCGACCGGCTCGGCCGCCGACGCAGGCGGGAGCGGCGGCGATGCCTCGGCGGGCTCGCCCGCGGGCTCCCTCGTCTCCTTGGCCGCCGTATTCACCGCCATCGTCGTGGCTTGAGCGTCCGCGACCGGCGCCGCCACGTCCTCCGACACCTCGCCCTCCTCCAGCTCGTCCGACGAGCTCGACAGCTTGCGCTTGCGTGTGACGACGGCCGTTGTCGTCGTCGCCGCCGCCGCCGCCGCCGCCAAAACCGGCGCCTTCTTGGCCGGCCACTTCTTCCGGCGCTCCTCGCGCCACTTGGCAATGTCCTCGGGCGAGTCGCCCACGAGCACGACGAACTTCTGGCCCTCAATGTCCACCTCCTTGAGCCCCTGGCCGCTGTACTGCCCGTGCGCCGTCTGGAAGTGCGCGCCGACCACGCGCTTGGACGCCGAGAAGCCGCAGTCGCCCGCCGGACACCCGACGTGCGTCTTGACGTGCGCCTCGTGCTGCGACTGCAGCACGAAGCTCTTGTCGCACGGCTCGCAGCGCCACTCGGGCGGCCGCGCCGGCGCGTGCGCCTCGCTGTACGGCTCGAGCGGCGGCGGGGGTCCTCGAGGCAGCGGCGGTTGAGCCGGCGCGGGTGCGGGGCGACCCGGAGGCGGCCACTCCGACTCG
>JAADYC010000100.1:0-40026 GCA_023338135.1 Phytopythium kandeliae | reverse complement strand
GCGCGGCCGGCCGAGGCGCTCGCGCTGCTGGCGCTGCTGCGCGCGCTGCTGCTGCGCTACGCCAAGCTGCAGCAGCTCGTGGACTCGGACGCGGACCGCGTGGCCGCCGGCGAGCTGCGCGCCGACGTGGACGACCCGGACTTTGCCAACGCGTTCGCCAGCGCCGCGTGGGAGCTGGCGCTGCTAGGCCGCCACTGGCACCCGGCTGTGGCCGCCTTCGCGCGCGGTACGGCCGCGCTTCAGCCGCTGCTGCCAGCGGACCGGCCGGCGACTATGCTCGCGCGGTTCGGCGCCGTCGAGCGCTTGAGTTTCGAGCCCAAGGTGCCTCCTCCGCCGCGCAACCCGTTGTTCCGGAAGCTCGAGGGCGGCGGCAAGCAGCAGCGCGCGGCGGAGAGGAAGAGGCAAGCGCGGCGCGCGAGGACCAGGCCGCTGTATGTGCGCGACCCGTACGCGGCTGGCGACCGCCCGGCGTCCGGCTTTTGGGCTGCGTGCGTCGCTTTTGACTCGGAGCGCGAGCGCGAGGGCGACACAGGCGTCGAGTTCCAGTGGCAGCAGCGTTGACCACGAGGGGATAGAAGAGAGAGAGAGAGAGAGAGAGAAAAAGAGAGAAAGAGGAAGAGAGAGAGAGAGAGACGAGCGGTACCGATAGCAAGAAAGGCATGGACGCGAGACACGAGGTCGTTGGCTGGCTCGCTTGTTGACTCTTCAGACGCGGCGCTCCTGGCGACGCCCATCTGCTCACTCGGTCGCTCGCGCCGTCGGGCGGTCGGGTACTCGACCGGTCGACCGATTGGTCCCTACGGCCGCTGGAGCTTGGCTTGGTCCCACTGCATGATCGGCTCGTTCTCGCGCGCCGTGAGGATCTCATAGCCCGTGTCCGTGACGAGGATCGTGTGCTCGAACTGGGCCGAGCGCTTGCCGTCCAGCGTCACGGCCGTCCAGTCGTCCGGCCACGTCTTGTCGCGCCACGTGCCGGCGTTGATCATGGGCTCAATCGTGAAGATGTGGCCAGGCTTCATGATGCCCACGGCCTTGTTCTTGGCGTAGTGCGGCACGTTCGGCGCGCAGTGGAAGAGCTTGCCGACGCCGTGGCCGCAGTACGTCTTCACGACTGAGAAGTCCTGCGCGCCGGCGACGGCCGAGATGTGCTTGCCGAGCTCGCGGTACATGGCGCCGGGCCGCACGAGCGCCACAGCGGCGGCGAGGCAGTCAAACGCCGTCTTGACAAGCCGCACGCCCTCGTCGTCGACGCTGCCGACGAGGAACGTCTCGTTCAGGTCGGCGTGGTAGCCGCCCTTGAAGACCGAGATGTCGAGGTTCACGATGTCCCCGTCCTCGAGCGCGCGCGAGTCCGGGATGCCGTGGCAGATGACCTCGTTCACCGACACGCAGACGGACTTTGGGAAGTGGTAGTAGTTGAGCGGCGACGGGTAGCACTCGCGCGCCACGCACGCGTCGTGCACCACGCGGTCGATCTCGTCGCCCGTCATGCCCACGCGCAGCGCGCGGCCCGCGACGTCTAGCACCTCGCGTCCGAGGCGACAGACCAGGCGCATGCCCTCGATGTCCGCGGCCGAGTACACGGGGATGGTCTTGCTCGCCTGCTGCTCCGACACGGGGATGCCCGTCTCCCAGTAGTCCGGCTTGCCGATGTGGTCCGGCACCGAGCGCTGCGGAGAGACGACGCCCGGGCGAATGGCGCCCGTGAACTCAAAGCCCGCGAACGCGTCGCCCGCCGCCGCGCCGCGCGCCGCCTCGCGCTCGCTCTCGAGCGCCTGCTGCACCATCTTGTGCAGCGCCTTGTGCTCGCCCCAGTAGCCCTTAAAGCACTCCTGCGAGCAGAACGTGCTCATGGACGCCGGGATGCCCAGCTTCTTGCACGTCGGGCATACCAGTCCGCCGCGCTTGCCGCACGTCGGCGTCACGCACGCTGTCGCCTCCATCGCGCGCGCTCCGCCGTCCGCTCCGCCGTCCGCTCCGCCGCCGCTTCTTCTTTGGCGAGCGAGCAGCTCCGGGATGGCCTGCGCGGCGCAAGATGATGAGACACGGCGTTACGTGGGCCACGCGAAAACTGGGAAGCGAACCTTATCTCAGGATGATTCCGATTCTAGTACCATTATGTCAGGATCGTGCCGCCAAGCGCAGGCGCCTCCAATGTCAACGCGGTCTAGCTGGCGCGTCGGGTCCGCCGACTGATGCGCTTGCTGGCCATCGCCAGCCGCCACCGCGACTACTTCTTCCTTGCTGGCGCGCGCGATGGCTTAGCGGCAGCCGGCGCCGGGGCGCCGCCCTTCTTGGCCGGGCCGGTGCCCATGCGCTGCGCCTTTTCGCGGCAGAACGGGATGTGTCTCTCCGCGGCCTTGTCGTTGAACCGCCGGCTGCAGAACTCGCACTGGATGAGGCTCGGGTCGGGCGCGGACGGTGCCATCGGCGGCAGCTCCTTGCCTTCTTTCAGCGCCTTACTCACGTCTCGACTGGCCTTCATTGCGTTCCGGAACATGTCGCTCTTTTGCTTCCAGTCGCTCACTTTGGGCTTGATCGGCTGCTCCGCCGCCGACAGAGGCGCCTTCTTGCCCCCGCCAGCCGACCTCGCGGCTTTGGCCGCGATCTTCTCGGCCTCAGTCCCCTCCAACCGCTTCGCAGTCATGTTGAAGACCTTGCGCTGGCCCGAAAAGACCTTCTCGCAGATCTTCTGGTGCTTGGCGAGCGACGTCGCATTGAAGCTTCGGCTGCAGTTGCCGCACTGCACCAGCTCCTCCTCTTCGTCCGCGTACTCATCCTGTCAGTAGAGTCAAAGCAGCGACTGTGAGCGCTCGTGGTAGCCACGCAGCTTGCTACGCGACGGCCGATCGACGTACCAGCTCACTCGCCTGGTTGAACCCGGAGGAGATCGGAGGAGGATACCGAGCAGCATTCGCGGGAGCACCGCCATCGTCCTCATCCTCCCGTGGCTGCTGCTTGCGCTGCTGCGTAGAGGCATTCGAGCGCCGCTGTGGTAGCTGCGGAGGAGTCTGTCGCTCTGCTGGAGCTTGGCCGCGCGGCGCAGCGTTCGACCGCGGTGGCACCGGCTGCTGTTGTGGCGGTGGAGAGTAGCGCTGCTGCTGCTGCTGCTGCTGCTGCTGGCTGGACGGTGCGAACGACGCGGTCCGCGCTGAGGTGGCAAGGTTCTTCTCAATGAAGAGCGATGCCGACGGGTTCGTCGGCGCACTACGTGACTTCCGCCGCGACATCTTGGACTTGAGCAGCGTGAGCGAGCTCTGCGATCCCATCAAGAGCGTTTGGTGGTGAGTCAGCCTCTGCGAAGTGCTGCGATGCGGAGGATGCGAAGCCTACGCGCGCGAGAAGCGCCGACGCACCTCCATATCGCTCTGAGACTCGTACGAGCGTGCCGAGGCGGACTGCGGCTGCGGAGAGAACTGGTCGGTGTCGGTCGGCGTCGGCGCTCGCACCTGCCGCCTGCGTGCCAGCGGCTCGGCGCGCATGCCGCCCAGGCTGCCGCTGCTGCCGCCAAGGCACTGGGGGCAGCCACAGCTTGAGTTGCGGAGACACGGACCAACGTGTCGTCCCGGCGGCGGCGCGACTGACTTGCGGATCGGCAGCTCGTCCAGCGCCTTGCCGGTCGCGCGCTTCACTTCTCGGAACAAGGTGTCATCCTCTGCGTCAATCCCATTCCCGCGGCGGACGGCGTCAGGCAGCGGCCGACGGGGAGCGACGGCGACGACGACGACGACGACGCGCACGTGGACAGAGCCCCGTACCTGGCTCCAGCGGCGCGGGCTCGTAGTCGTCGCGGACGGACGAGGCCGCGGCCGCCTTCTTAGCGGGGAATCGCCGCGACAGCGCGTCCAGCGCGTCGGCGGCTTCCTCGCCATCAGCGTGATTGTTATTATGGGGCCGGAGGGACGAGGTGGCCGCGAGCCGGCTGCCGGCTGCCGTCGCCATCGCCACCGCCGGCTGCCGCTTGCCGGCGCGCATCGGCGCGGCCTCAGGCAGTGGCTCCTTCCTCGGCGCGGCCGCGGACGACTTACTCGGGCGGATCGGCGTGTCGTCGAACGAGCGCGGCTGCGACGGCGGCGCGCCAGACGCATCGTTCTCCTCGCGGGTCACCGCTGGCGCGCGCGGGTTAACTCTGCAGGAGCGAGAGAGCAGTTGAGCGTCCGTCCGTCCGTCCGTGCGTTCGTCTGTCCGCCGTCCTCGAGACTTGACCGCGAAAGCAGAGAGAGAGAGAGAGAGAGAGACGCACTTTGGAGCGAACGTGTGCTCGTCGGAGCAAAAGCCACGCTGGCGCTGGTCGCGCAGATCCTTGGCGCGCTCGCGCTTCTCCTGCTGCTTGCGCGCGTACTCGGTCGGGTCGCATCGCAGGCGCGCGGCCGACTGCGGCTGCATACTGTCGATGGCGCGAGGGTCGCCAGCGAATGGGACGTGCCGCGCGGGCGATACACTCGCGGCGCTCGCCTTCCTCCCCACACGACGGAGAACGACGGAGCGGTCGGCAAGTGAGCGCACGCGCGCACACCCACGAGGCCTCGCGCTAAATGCAGGTCGCCGCAGCCGTCGCTACACGCAGGGGCTAAGTATGGCTCTGCCGGCGCGAAACGCCTCGCCACCTGCACTGTTGGCTCCGCACTCAACACAAATCGGCCTGAGCCACCACGAAAGCACACAAGCGAGCCATGGCGTAACCCGCGAGCTGGGCGACGTCGAGCGCGGCGCGCTGTATTACCGCACCGCTCACTCGCTCGCTCGCTCTCTCGCCTGCCCGCTCGCGACGCGCTCGTCCAAAGACGCAGACGCCATCTACGACGCCGGCCGTGGTGCGATGAGCAGGTCGGACGCGATCTCGCGGACCCACGGCTGCGAGAAGTGGCGAGCCGGCGGCAGCACCACGTCGTCCGCACCCTGCTCCGCCGATAGGATCTGCAGCGATACCCACAGCCACGGGGCAACAGTTAGCTTCAAGAGGCTGATAGCGGTCCGCGATCTATCGCGAATGAACTGGCGGCGCACCAGCTGATCGGCTTCTTGGGACGTCGCGAGCGCGCTCGTGAACCCGCACGGGTCGGCGGCGAACTGGCGCATCCAGTCGTGCTTGAGCGCCGCGTGGTGCAGCCGCTCGACAATGGCGCGCTCCTGGCGCTTGAGCAGTGCGAGCTCCTTGCGCTGCTCCTGCTGCAGCTCGTCCCAATCCTTGAGCGCGCGCGTACGAGCTCTGGCGACCTCGCACACGGCGCTCACGTCCACGTCGAAGAACTTCTCGTCCAGGACCTCGTCCTGCCTGGCCCCGTCGAGCGTCAGCGAGTACTCGAGGTCCACTGACCGCACGGGCGTCAGGTGCGGCTTGAGCGCCGGGATGATGGATGTGAAGGGCAGCGACACACACTCGAGCACCTCGCCGAGCATGTCGTCGCACACGACCACGCGGCAGTCGTCCTCCTTGATCAGGTTGCGACGTTTGATGTACTCCCACGTCGCCATGACAATGTCCTGCTTAGTGAAGGCCGTCGACGGCCCAAGGTACTCGCCAATCGCGCGCGCGAGGGCTGGAGAGATGGAGAAGCGTTCGGGAGCCTGCGCCGGCAGCAGCTGGATACGCACCGTGTGCGGCACGCTGCCGGTTCGCGAGATCTCGAGGCCGTCGATGTCGTGGTTTGCCTTCGGGAAGCTCGTCCACTGGCTCCGTCGTATGAGCAGGTCGTACGGCATGTGAGCGTCCGTACCTGATCGGTCTCATGGGGCGAACAAGCAGGTGTTGGTGCTCGCACCTCGATCATCGAGTCGACGTAGACGCGCGGGTCTAGTTCAATCGTGGCCTTGCGGAAGTAGCTCGAGAAGTTCTGCGAGACATCCGCACGAGCGTTAGGGGTCGCCAAGTCCGAGCAATAGGTGCCGTCAAGAGGACGCACGACGATGCTCGGGCGGTCCGCCGACGCGTCGTGGCCTTCGATGCGCAGCGTCCAGCGTCCAGGCTGCGGCGGAGTGGCCTCTGTGCCGGGGACTGGCGGTTGGTACGTGTGGAAAATGCGGAGCTTCAGACGTTTGGTCTCGGTCTGCGTGGTTGCAAGTAAGCCGCGACTCATTAGCTCAAGACGCAGGCGAGTCTAGCGGCAGCAGTTGCGCGAGGGCGTACGCGCGGCGGATACAGCTGGTGACCGCGCAGATCGCGCGCCATGGAGCGGATGCGATTGTCCACTTGCTGCAGCGCGACGCCCGCGCGCTTGAGCCGGTCGACATCGGCCTGAAACGGCCAGTCGCCCTCGAGCAGTTCCTGGCAATCATTGAGCGTGTTCGCGCCACGACGCGCGCGAGCGACGAGCGAGACGCAGAGGCATCAGCGCGCCGACAAACGTCCACGGAAGCGCATGGCGGCGCGGAAAGGCTACAGAGGCCGGGGCGTCAGCGCAAGCGCGCCGCATGGAGGCGCCACGCACCAACGGGAGGTCCTGCATTCCCGCCTGGTGTTGCTGCTGGCAGCGCGACCAGCGCTTCGGGCCGCACTGCACAAACGGAAGCGACGGGATCGGCACGCGTATTGTAGAGCGCTCCACAATTCAAATCTGGAGCGCTCCAGAAACCCTGTGGGGGAATAATAGCAAGGGATAGGTGAAATTTAGTATACTACGATCGAGTAGTTTGCAGACGAGTCGTCGCTCGTGCTTTCCACCGTCAGTGCCATCTGTGCCTCTCCAGCAGATGTCGTACCGATATGAATTGCAACTGTGTACTATATTCCACAGGTGATCGATGCCAACCAAATGTCAAGATCCAGCGCATTCTGAATATAATGGATGGGAGCGAATGCCATGATGGAATGGATCGCTCTGGCTCGCGAGAGTCAGAGACCGCGAGAGAGCTCATTTCTCGCCAAGAACGGAGCGGAGAGTGGCGCGCCGGCCAGTCCGTCGGTCGCTCGCGATCGCCCCGCTTTGCCTCGAAGGCGCCGAGTGCACGCACGCGCGCGCGCCGGCTGCCCATTCTCCGTGCGCCTGGAGAGCGAAGAGGAGCGGACGAAGGAGCCACTTGTCGCCTGCGCGCGCGCGCCGGATCCTTTGCTGCGCGACGCTCGCTCGCTCGCTTGCTTGCGCACCGCCCTCCCTCCTCTCCATTCCTGAATCATAGGCGGCCTCTCGATCGCTGTCATGGAGGAGCGCGATGTCGACGGCGGCGGGATGCTCAGCACGGCGCTGGTGAACGTGGCCAAGGTGGTGCTCATGCTGCTCAACATGACCTTCATGGTGCTCGGCTGCCTACTCGTGTACTTCGGCCACCGCGTCAAGCAGAGCGGCTGGCTCGACGTGTTCGAGGGCGACTTCGAGTGGATCGGCACGTGGACGTTCATCTTCCTGCTGGCGCTCGGCGCCGTCGTCATCGCGCTCTCGGCGCTCGGCTGCCTCGGCGCGTGGCTGCAGCAGCGCCTGCTGCTCGCCATCTACGCCGGCGTGCTGCTGCTCACGGCCGCGCCGTTCGTCGTGCTCATCATCGGCGGCTCGTCGGCGCGCTCGACGGCCGAGAGCTGGGCCGCGCAGGACTACCCGGCGGCGGACAACGAGGAGTCGCTGGCCGCGAGCTTCAACACGATCTACTGCTTCGCGCAGGTGCCCTACTACTGCGAGGACATGCCCGTGAACGACGTGCTCAGCATGTTCAACATGACGCTCGACGGCTACTTCAGCGACTCGACCACCAACTTCACGAGCATCTGCGGCTCGGTCGACGTGGACCAGGTCAACACGATCTGCACCATCTGCGAGTACGTATCCGAGTACGAGCAGTACGACGTCGTGCTCGACTGGACCGACTCGGCGTGCCCGCGCTCGAGCGCCAACGAAGTCTACTGCGGCGCGCTGCTGCTCAACGCGACGAGCGGCAACGACACGTCGGCCAGCGGTGCACCCTTCCTCGAATGCCGAGATCCGTTCTACGCGCTCGTGGACAAGTGGACGAGCGCGCTCGTGGTCGGCGCCATCATCGTCGTGCTCGCCATCGCCGTCATCTTCTCGCTCACCATGCTGCTCTGGTGCGCCGCCAAGCGCGGTATCGGCGCCACCGGCTTCCACAAGTCCCCGCCACCCTCACCGCTCTACCAGTACGGCAACCCGGGCGTCATGACGACAACTGGCGTACGCGAGAGCAGCGAGGTGTACGCTCAGACGCACACGAGTACTAACAGCTACGGCCAGCCGACGACCCACGAGCAGCAAGTCCGGCGGTACAACAGTCCGTACTAGGGGGAGCGACCGGCGCCTCGCGACTTGGGCAGGGGATCGATTGGCCGATGGACAGATGGACTGATGGACCGGCCGACCGAGCGCTGCCTCCGTTTATCTAATGCAGTCTTTTGTCTCTCAAGCTGTCATGGCGACGCTGTACGTGCTCTCAGACGTGCTGTAGTCACCATCCAGTGCTTGTGGCTGTAGAACTTGGCATCTCGAAGCTGCTCGACGGCTCGCACGCCGCTGAAGTAGTAAACTAACGCGCCTGACGGCAGGAAAGAAGGACGAACGCTGCGTGAGTCGCGAGGTGCCGTGATCAGATACTCCCCACCAACCCCGAGCGCGTACTCAGCTTGTGAAGGCTCGAGAGAGCGTGATAGCCACCGATGGCCCACAGCCCGTCGAGCGTCACACCAGCGCCAAGATAGTGCTGCCTCAAAGAAGTCGGAAGCAGTCATGACCATGTGAGACTTGACGAGAAGCGCGGTCGCCACCCAGCACCGGATGCGCCACTGTGAACGTACGAGGCGGATCCCAGCGAGAAGGGTCGTCAACGCGGTGTAAGCCGGTAGAGCGAGCAGCACTAGCCGGAACTCATGATAAAGAACGCCAAAGAGCCCGCTGCGGAACAGGAATGTGGTGCCTAGCAGCGAGAGCAGATTGACCAGCGCCAGGACCTGCAGGAGCACTTGCGCTCTACAATAAAGCGACCATCATTGAGTGGACAGCGAGAGGGATTTTGAAGCAAGGCGCGGCCATGTCGGTCGCTGCGACGCACATGGAAAGAACCGTGTTGTCCGTGAGCTCGTCACGTTGGCCGGACAGGTCTCCGAACTCGATCGCCGAGTTCATGAGAACGTCCACGAGGTACAGAGCGGTAGCCAGCGTCGAATGGCAGTGCAGGTACGGGCTATGGCGCGGTCGATCCGCCTTGTCGGTATCCAGCATTGGTCCGCGCACCCCATGGCTCATGGCGACTCGGCCAAGCGGCTGTTTCGTCGCCTCGAGCGGAGGAAACGGTCGACGCCGAGTGGCTGCTGGGTGATCACTGGTGCGTTTTTGCGCTCAATTCGTCCGCGTCGATGGTATCGGCGGAACCCGAGGAGCGTGTGAGGTAGATTAGCGAGCGGAGAGAAGAAGAGGGGCGAGGGAAGCGCGCGGCGGCGACGAGGAGCCTCGAGGGTCCAAAATGTAGCCATTCCAGCGCTTCAACCCATCCACTCCCTCGCTCTGGTCTCTTCCCCCCTCGCTCTTGCTTGGAACAAACGTTTGTTTCATTGGCGTAATATTTGTTCGCGCGCGTTTGATTCCGAATCAAACGATTTCGCGCCACTTTCGACGGGAGCGACCGATCGTCGAGCAGTTGGTATCGGACGCGCGGTAGCGGCAGCGGCGGCGGCGGTGGAAGAGGCTGCGGTCGGACCGGAGGCGCTCGGCCGCTCCCAGCTCGCCTGCGTGGCGTATTTCACCCGAGGGAGGGAGCGAGTCGGCCGCGATGGGTATCTCGGGGCTGCTGCCGGCGCTCAAGAGCATCACCGAGGCCAAGACGATCGACGAGTACCGCGGCAAGACACTCGCCATCGACGGCTACTGCTGGTAGGCGCGACCGGTCCCTCTCGTCCGTCTGCGCTGCAGAGGGTCCTGACGTCCTTGGTCTTTATCTCTCGTGGCGCCGCTCATTAGGCTCCACCGTGCCATCTACTCGTGCAGCGAGGAGATTTGTCTCGGCCGTCCCACCGACAAGTATGGACGGTCGCAACGGCACCAATAGGAGCATAGCCGCCGGTACCTCTCGACCTCACTCTCCTATCTGCACGTAGATACATCACGTACTTCCTGGAGCGCGTCACGGCGCTGCAGAAGAACCAGGTCACGCCGTACGTCGTGTTCGACGGCGGCCCGCTGCCAATGAAGAAGGGCACCGAGGATGAGCGCAGGAAGTACGTTCGCGGGCGTCTCAAATGCCCGCACAACTCCCTGACCAAGCCGTGTGCGTCGCCCAGGACGCGCCAGAAGAACCGCGAGCTCGGCATGCAGCACTACAACAGTCGCAACTTCGCTGAGGCGCGCAAGTGCTTCGTGCGCGCCGCTGACGTGTCGCCCTTCATGGCGCACCGTGTGATCCAGGTCGCCACCTTACCGCGGCTACCTCGCGCTCGGCCGTCCGTCGTGATGCTGACTCTCGATACCCTTCTGTTGCTGCGAGCAGGCGCTCAAGGCGCGGGGCGTGCGCTACGTCGTGGCTCCGTACGAGGCGGACGCGCAGCTCGCGTTCCTCGTCCGGAACGGACTCGCGGACGGAGTCATTACCGAGGACTCGGACTGTCTCCCGTTTGGATGTCACACAGTGCTCTTCAAGATGGACCGCGACGGCGTCGCGCAGGAGATCCGCACGCAGAACCTCAAGAAGAACAAGGGGCTCATCTTCCACATGTTCACCGAGCAAATGGTGCGCTGCTGCGCGCTAGGAGCGATGCCAAGCGCCAGCTGCGAGCCCGATCTGGCCGCTCACCTCGCTGCTCGTTCGTGCCTGCAGTTCCTCGACATGTGTATCCTGTCTGGCTGCGACTACTTGGCGAGCATCCCCGGGTTTGGACTTAAGAAGGCGTATTTGGCCATCAAGCAGCACGGCACGATCGCCAAGGTACCCGTCCGCCGAAATGCGCGGCTCTCGGCCGCGCTGTAAGTCGCATCTGACGCTGGCGTGCGCCTTTACTCTAACTCCAACTAGGTCGTTCGCGCTCTTCGACTCGAGGGTAAAGTCCGCATCCCGCCCGGATACGAGCAGAATTTCGCGCGCGCACGCCTCACCTTCCTACACCAGCGCGTGTACGACCCGAGCACGAAGGTGACGGCCGCTCGAGGCTGCAAGTACGTAGCCTCCGCGCGTGGAAGGGACTGACGCGAGTGCGCTCTTGACTCCAGCGGCTCGTACCATTGACGCCTCCGTCGGACGACGTGCTGGCCACGGACATGGACTTCCTCGGCCCGATGCTCACTGACGAGATAGCGACTGCGATCGCGGTTGGCGACGTGGACCCGATTAGCATGAAGGCGTTCCAGGTGGATGGAGGATATGTGGGGTATCAAGTGCCACGGCGGCCGTCCGCTACCCCGCTTCCTTGTCATCCTCACCCACCGGCGCGGCACCAGCGCCAGCCGGAGCTGCTAGACCCCGGGATGTTCCGCCGATATGTCTCTCCCTCTGTCGGCGAGCATGGCAGCTCCAAGGCAGCGGGTGCAAGCCGCGGCTCTCCATCATGGAAGCGCAAGCTCCCTCGCTCTTTTGGCGTGCAACCTCGGACAAGCTTCTTGCATGCGCTGTCCTCGTCTGCCAGTGCTTCGGGCCCTGCTGCAACAGCGAAAAGCGCGAGCCCGGCGCATATCAGCCGCTTCTTCGCCGCCAACGCCAAGCGCATGTCGCCTGCGAGCGGAATGGACAAGAAGAGCAGCTCTCCCGGCTACGAGGTGAGCGAGGCGGACACTTCGTTCGAGAGCCAAGGCCCGGTCGAGGTCGACGTCTCCGAGAGCATTTCGCTCGAGCCGTCGGAGGAGAAGGCGATCCACTCGACGGCTCCGAGGCCCACCGCCCGCTCGATCGACACGTCGTTGACGTCGCCCAAGTCTCGGGAAGCTCCGCCGCCAGTCAAGGAGAACGCTTTCGCGCGTATGATGCGCGCCGGCGCGGTGCAGCACAAGGCCAGCGGCGCCAAGCGCGGCAGGCTCGGAGTCACTGCGAGCCGCCGCCCAGTCGCAAAGAAGCCTCGCACCCTCAGTCACCGCACGCCCGCCGTTCGTGTGGCTGGCGCAGTGAAAGCAACCAAGGCGCGCGAGCCTGAGGCCGAACCAAGCTCGCAGCGCGAGAAGCTGACTGTCTCCATCGACAACCAGCGTGAGGACAGCGACAATGAGCCGCGAAGCGAGGAATCGGCCTCCGCCGCCAAGCCAGGATCGAGCGACAATTGGCTGCAGCGATTCCGGTTCACGGCGTGAAGTCGTTCTTCCCTTTGGAAGTAATAGACGCAGCGCGTTCCTGTGTACTTGTCAACCTCGAGATCGGCGCTCCCATTGATGCTCCGCCCCGCGCGTGGCTTGAAAAGAAGCAACACGCGTCTCCTTACACGTCCGCGATCTCTAATTTACACAGTGGGCAGCTGTTGTTCTCTCGGATCCAGCCTTCGACGCATTCTGTGCGCCAGCGCGTCAAGCAAAGTGTCAATCAAACGCGAAAGGAGACAACGAAGGTGGCGGCGGCGCGCACCTGCGTGAAAGACGTGCGCGCACGGGAGCGTGAGCGCCATCTCATTCCGCTCAAAGGAGCACTGGCACACGATGCACCTGTGAAGACAACAACGCGCTCCGCGTCGTCAGTCAGAGCGCTGACGCACCCACTGCATCACTCGCGAAGCGCCTCCACGTACGACACGTCAGCTTGGTTGTCGCCGCTCCAGCGGTGCGTGGGCAAGCGGGAGATGACCTGCACCGCCATTTGCCGCCACCGCTCCTTCTTGACGTCGCCGACCTGCTCCCCGAGCTGCAGCAGTTCTTCGTACGTCATGTTGTCTGGGTCAATGTCGTTTGGCTGTGCCAGAAGCGCAGACGAGACCCGAGGCTCTTGCCGATGGGAGAAGTAGTCAGCGACTGCAGACGCCGCAGCAGGCACGGAAGCAGCATCCTCGCGCGCTAACTGCTGCTCGCGGATGATCCGAAGCCGCGTTTCGTACTCTTCGTACGCCGCAATGTTCTACGACAGCAACAAGCAGAGAGTCAGTCGCGGGTACTCTGTACAGTGGAGCAATGCGCCAGAGGAAGGACTCGTATCGGCACCTCTTGCTCCTGAAGATACCGCGCCAGCGCGAGGGAGGCAGCTTCGCCATCATCTCGACGCGTTGGTGACCGAGACGGCGACGGGGATGACGATGCGGGAGCGGTCGATGACGACGACGAGACGGAGCGACTGCGAGACGCGAGCGGAGAGCGCGGTAACCGCTCCGATAGCGAAAGTGGGAATGCCGAGGACGAGAGACGCTCGTCACGTCGCTCCGTGAAGATTCGTGGTGCTGCTTGAGACGACCCCCAGTCAGCAGTCGACAGTCTTCTTTCCGGAGATTGCGCGTTACGTAGCGGTCGAGGCCGAGGACGCGGAAGTGGGTCGAGTGGAAATGCGGCGGTGCGTTCCGACGTGTGAGAGGGTGCTGGCGGTGGAGAAGAAGATTGTGGGGTTGGGTCGCGGTTCCACACGAAGTCCAGCTGGCGGCGGCTTCGATTCGTGGTTGGCCGCATCGACTCGGAGCGTGCGGGAGACTCGCTGGGGTCGCTTGAGGGCGGGCTCTCACTGCAAAAGTCGCCACCGAGCAGCGCCGGTCCGGCTGCCTCGCCGGTCGAGGAGGGAGAGGATAACCAGGCTTCGCGAGTCTCCTGGATCGGACTGCGGCGCGCGGTTGGGCTTGCCAGATCAATCAGATATCGCGTCTGCGTGTGCCGCATAGTCAGCGAAATGGTCATTGCGACCAAGTTCAGGAGGAGCAGCAGTCGGAGAGCTTACGTCTTCGGACGGTCGCGACAAGGATGCATCCGGCGTGCTAGTCTCCTCCTAAGGAAGCCGATCCGCGTGTGATACGTCGAGAGGCAATCAGAGGCGCCGGTGCGCAGGAAATACATCACACACGAGTGACGCACCGCCTGGGACTTGACCAGCAGCTTGGCGTGCGCGCGCTCGAGCCGGATGAACCGCCGCTTTAGGCGCGCGTACTTCTTCTCGAGGTGGTCACGCTGCTGACGCTCGCGCTCGTACGCCGTCTCGAGCGCGCGTACGTGTCGCTCGATGCCCTCCAACTGCTGCAGCTCCATTGGCCCGCGCGACGGGAGTTCGCCGTGCTTGCCTTCTTCTCCCGACCGACCGCTCCGCCGATGTCCTTTGGATTTTGGCGCGTCGTCTCCCGCGCAAACCGCCAACACAAACGGCGATCTGATACCGGTATCAGATAAGACGTTCGGTATTCAGACGGTATAACACAGTCGATTCGATCATCGGGAGATCTTCGCCACCTCATTTCTCGCGAGCGAGGCAGAAGGCGATGGAGGCGGCGCTGGACGCCCGCCTGCAGCGGCTGGCGGCGCTCACGGCCGGGTGGAGCGCCGTGTGGACGGTCTGTCTGAACGCGGTGCCGGCGGGCGCGAGCGGGAGGAGCCACATCGTGACGCTGAATGCTGCGCACGGGGTCGTGTGCACGCTCACAGCGGTCGCGACGCTCGCCTTCTCACTGGACACGGCCAACTCGGTGGCCGTGTCGCTCGCGTTCTTCCTCGTGGATCTGTCGGCCATGCTGCGCGCGGACGGACTGCTCGCGCTGCGCGCCGACGGGCTGCACAAGCTGCGCGCGCTGCACCGGTCGCGCGTGATGGACTACGCGCATCACGTGATCGGGCTCTTCTGGGGCACGGTCTTCTTCGCGCATGAGGCGACGGTGTGCGCGCCGGCGCTGGGCAACCCGTACGTGTGGATCCAGACGAACGAGGTGAGCACGGGGTTCTACAACTGGTACCGGCTGACCAACAGCCGCGTCGCGGGTGCGCTCTTCGCGACGTCCTTCTTCCTCGCGCGGATCGTGTTCAACACGTTCTACTTCGTCCCGCGCCTGCTGCACGAGTGCGACCGGCGGTACCTCGCGGGCTGCGTCCCCTTCTTCGCGCTCCAGTACGTCTGGTTCGCCATGATCCTGCGCAAGCTGGCGCGCGCCACCGCTGCCACAGCCAGGCGTCCGCCCGCCTGCGCCGATCCCGCGCGTGCGGCCAGCGGCGAGAAGGATCCGCCGGCCGCGGGAGAAGCCGCCGCAGGTGCGAAGAAGCTCGCGTAGCCGGCAGAGTGGCTGTTCACTCGTTCGTCTGCCTTCCTGGCTGCCCACATCATCATTGCACCCTTATGGTCAGCAATAACAGGTGCATTGAGCAGTTCGCGTCTTCGAAAGTGTGTGCTGCATTTGATCTGGGACAGGTCGCGGAACATCGAATTGGTTCCGGAGCGTCATCGCGTTCTTGAGGGCGGAAAAGAAAAGTGAAGCCAGGAGTGTGTGGAGGAGTACCACAGCACGAGCCGAGGGGATTGGCTGGTTTGGGCATTTGAGAACCTCCAACTTTGGGGCGTCTGGGCTTTGGCGGCGGAAAGCCTGAGGCTGAAGAGGCATTCCGTCTAAATCAGGATTAGTTTAGGCAGATTTGCGCCGCGCGCAGCTTTGGGTCGACCTCCTTCTTCGCCAGTGTCTGGTTCTTCGCCTCGAGCTGTTTTTCACGCAGTCCCGGAAACAGGCTGTCATGAAACGGAGCTACGTCGCCGACCTCGAGGCGCCGCCGCGCGGGCCGCACCGCCACTTCGGAACGATCGGGCCGCACTTCGCGCTTCCGCTGCTTCCCCCTCCGCGGTACGTGTGCTTCCGCGCGCGCTCGTCCCCTCTCTCTATTTTCCGCCGCGGAAGCCGTCGCTCCCTCCCGCGAACGTGGCGACGAAAGCTCCCTACGACAGCCAGTTTCCGTCCGGACGTCTGGGAGGGACGCGCAGACAAGAAGTGATGGATGGCCACCTCACTTCTTATTTCCGTCGGAATGAGCCGCTCGCGTGACAGCCGCGCGGGTGACCGCCCGGGACGCCGAGCTAACACGCGCGACTCGGTGCCTCGCAGACCGATCGATCCCGCGACCGGCGCGCTGCCGCTGCCACCGCCACGGATCGACGCTGTGTACGCACTCCGGCCGCGATACGCAGACATGCCGCCGCCGCCACCGCCGCTTCAGCGCGGGAGCACGTCGGAGCGCATGAAGGTCGAGGCGCCGCGCGCGCCGCATCTGTACCCGACGCAGAGCCTCTTTCCCCGCGACAGCGCCGCCACGGACGCTATGATCGGGCTCAAGACGCTCGCCACCCACGCAGGAACCCAGGCGCACATTGGCACACCGCCTCGATCACTTCATCAGTCATACAGTGATCAGGAATTGTCGCGACACGCGCAGCCCGGGCAGCAACGGCAGCAGCCGCAGCCGGCGCGTCCGATCCAGAGCTACGACCTGCCAGCACTGCAAATCCCGCAGCACCAGCAATACCCCGAGGCCACCCGAGCCAGGGGCGATTCGGCGACCCCAGTTAGACCAGACGGAGGGCCCCTTCAGCAATCTCTTCTCCTGCCACCGGTAATCACACACCGCATGGCTCGCGAGCAACCAAGCGACGCTCACTCCAGTCCGACCACTCCAGGTCTGTCCCTGCGATTGCCATCCATGCCACCGTCTCCGCCTCTCGTTCCTCTGCTCGGGCGGAAGAACAAGCGGGGCGAACCGAGAGTTCGCGACAGCGCTCAGTCAGCACAAGATCTGTGGGACAATGCTCCGCACGGCCGCCTCGACCCGACGGCTAGTCCGCCGCGACCATTGGGTTCGTTTGCTCGGAGTCGTCTTTCATGGCGGATGGCGTATTCACGCATGACGTGGATGTGTGCGTCTTGTTTTTAGCTTCACCACCACGCCATCCTCCGTCAAGAATGGCTAGACGCGTCCAAGCCGCCAATCTTCTCGCTACCAAGCCACTCAGCGGGACCGTGACAACAGTGCGCGTTCCCTCAAGCTCTCCTACAGCTCAATCTGCGTCCGTCGGACTTGCAATTCGGCAAACCAAGCCAAGGACGTTGCGGGTGTTCCTGACGCTGCGTCTTGTTTTCTTTGTTCCTCGCATGTATTAGCGCTGCCGGAACCGCGGCTCGATCTCTCCCGGTCACGACGACAATCAAGCCACCGCCTCTTGTGCGTCGCGTATCGAGCGGTCAGTGGCGCCGCGAGCTCGCACCACGCGACCGTGCTAAGACACGCGAGCGCATCCAGCGAGGGCTGCACAAGCAGTGCCGCGGCGACTACGACGCACTCGTGAGTGTTCTTGCAGCGATGGAGGAGGAGCTGGTTCACATCCGCACCACCTCCTGCGAGCACTACTTTGAACAAGCCGTGGAGCTCAGCGGTATGATCTCCTCGGCGCAGCTGGAGCGCACACCTGCAGTCTCCCAGTCCCCTCCGCGGTGAACCCACCAACGTCCCTCATCGCGCACAAGCGACTGACCGACCTCTCTCCCCCAAATGCCCCAGCGTAAATGCGCCTCGAGCCGACTGCTATATAGATGCAACTACAACAGGGACCGATTCGATTTGTCGAGTGCCACACAGTAGTTGAAGCGTTCACTTCAACTTGCTCCTGTTACAATTGCAACACTCTCGCTCTCCAGGGGCTATTTCTGGAATTTGTTGGAGGCAAGGATCGAACCGGTGCCGTGGAAAAGGTGCCGCCCCTGCACTTTTCGACAGACAGCAAAGGCGGCGAAGAACATGGCGGCGCTGCAGCCGCGTGACATCCGCGCGATGGGCGAGGCGCTGGCGAGCGCACGAGCGCTATGCCAGCAGGCGCAGTACGACAAGGGCGTCGCGCTGTTCCAGTCGACGCTCGCGACGCTGGTGCAGTTTGTGCGCCGCATGACCAAGATGGCGGAGCGCCAGCCGTGGCTACAGGTGAGGTCAAAAACAGCAGCCACTCGCGGAGTAGTGCACGGATCGTTCTGGCGCTAACTTGGCACTGGAGCCGTGTTGTTGTGCGCGAGTAGATGCAGATTGAGCTCGAGAACGAGCTGAGCCTCATCGTAGACTACGTGGAGCTCACGCAGGCCTTCAAGTTTCCGCCTGGAACGGCTGTGCGCCATCTGCACCATCGCGAGCAGCTGCACTCGTCGCCGTCGACAGCGCGCCGCCGCTCGCCGCCAAGTGCGCTGTCAGGACCACCAGGGTGGGAAATTTATACCCCCGACCAGCGTCGACCGGTGCGTCTTCTCCATATACGGCATCCAGTCTCGTTGACTCTACTGAGTCTTTCGCGGTGCTTAGCCCAGCAGCGAGCAACCTCTCGATCCAGACGTATGGGCACCACCTTCACCCGAACACCTCCAACATGGTCGCGGTCCAGGCGCGCGCGCTCCGCCGTCTTGGGCTAATGACAACAACCGGAACCCACCGTGCGTATCGCCCCAGACTGTGCCTACGATAACACACCGCGATACGAACTACCAATCAACTAATTGCTTTCTCGGAGCGACTTCAGGCGAGCAGGACCAAATAAACATAACGCCCGTGGGAACGCAGCTGGCCGCGGTGTTGGAGGCGGTGTCGGTGGACCCTCCGGTCGACGTACTCCGGGTGATGATGGTCGACGACCACAGCAAAGAGAGGGCCCGTCGTCACGCGACCGCCGCCCCAACGGGTCGAAACCGAGCAGCAACAACGGCAACGCGGCTGACGGAGGTTTGCGTGCTGCTCGACGTGACAATGAAAAGGCCAAGCTGCCGATCTCTAGCGGTGCGCCGGGTTCTGGACCAGGCAAACGGAAATACTCGGACCTTGCGCGCGACGAAGGGATGGTGGACATCGACCTCATCGAGATGATCGAGCGCGACATTGTCGATTCGGCCGCAAAGATCACGTTCGAGCAAATCGCCGGACTCGAACACACAAAGCAACTGCTGCAAGAAGCTGTCATGCTGCCACAAATTGCGCCGCATCTGTTCGCCGACGGGCGACTGAAGCCGTGCAATGGCGTGTTGATGTTCGGTCCGCCTGGAACGGGCAAGACGCTGCTGGCAAAGGCCGTCGCAAATGTGTGCAACTCAACCTTCTTCAATGTGTCGGCGTCGACTCTAGCATCCAAGTACCGAGGCGAGTCGGAGAAGATGGTGCGCGTGCTGTTCGACATGGCGCGCTACTACTCGCCATCAATCATCTTCATGGACGAGGTAGACGCAATCGCCGGTGCGAGAGGCGGAGCTCAGGAGCACGAATCCAGTCGACGGTACACCAAAGGCCACAGAGATTTGATGACTTGGGTCCACGCCTAACTGTCGCTTTGCGTTTTGATACTGGCACAGCGTCAAGACCGAATTGCTCGTCCAGATCAACGGTGTGTCCTCGGGTGACCCCTCCGACCCGAGTAATCGAGTCATGGTGCTTGCGGCCACGAATCTCCCGTGGGAACTAGACGAAGCCATGCGCCGTCGGCTCACCAAGCGCGTGTGTACGTGGCAGTCCGCTCCCGAGACCAGGTATCGCGACGCTAATGTGCTCCCATGACAGATATTCCACTTCCAGAAGCAGTGGGCAGACGCCAGCTTTTCAAGCTCAATCTCGAGAAAGTTGATGTCGCGCCTGAAGTGAACTTCGACAAACTCGTCGCTGAGACAGAAGTACGCATGACGACTGCCGAGCTGCATTTCAAAGAGATAGCTCTTGGCGTACTAACACAAAGGCGTGTGTCTGCGCGCAACCTACAGGGCTACAGTGGTGATGATATCTGCGGTCTGTGCGAGACAGCCAAGATGATGCCAGTGAAGCGCTTGTACACCCCTGAGGTCCTCAAGGAGCTGCAGCGCAAGAAGCAGGAAGGCGCCTCCGAGGAGGAGTTGAAAGCCCACGAGAAGAGTGCGCTCGTGGTCACATGGGCCGATTTCCAGACGGCGCTCGAGAACGTGTCCAAGTCAGTTGGGCACGACCAGCTCGAGAGATTCGTCAAGTGGGAGGAAGAGTTTGGTTCCAAGTAGACCGACCCAATTCGGCAGGCCCTCCGAGAGAGAGGCCGCCAAGAGCATGCACGGTGCATTCCACTCTCTCCACGGGACGCTCGCTGGTGGCTTTTGCGGTTAATAGCATGCCGTCTGGCGTGGAAAGGAGAACGCTGCCGTCCGCCCACTCACACTCGACGCACCGACATCTCAGAGCTTGCGCTTCAGCAAGCCGGACAAGAAGTCGAACGAGTTACCATCCGGGTAAAGCTCAAGCCGCGCGCCGTCGTCGACGCCCTCGGCCAGTAGACAGCCTGTGCTCGTCAGGCCTTTGATAACCGCAGACGTCTTCTGACCCGTGCCTTCGCCCGCCGCGCTGTCGCTCACCTCCACGACCTGACCCGAGTGCAGCCAGCGCTGCATGTAGTCGCTCAGGAACGGGTCGAAGCCCTTCTCCAGGAACAGCGCCTCCATCGGTTCGTACGCGTTGAGGAACGCCGCCAGGAACTCCTCCCTACCACCGCAAGCGCAGCATTACCCCACACGCATTTAGTGACAGTCGCCCCCAAAGGGCGGTGCGATGGAGACGCACTTGGTGACACTGCACGGCTCGTCCGCCGTGCCGAGCACGTCCTGGAGACACGTCGTGGGCGACTTGTTGGATATGTTGATCCCGATGCCTAGTGCGCGCACGCCACCGACTGTCAGTCCCGTGTAGCGCGCGCGAAAGACTCACGCAGCCAACGCACCCGTGGTGACGTGGAAGGCACCGTCGCGGTAGTCGGACTGGCAAAGGATGCCGCCGATCTTGACGCCCGCCGCGTAGATGTCGTTCGGCCATTTGATGCGCACGGCGTCGGCGCCGGGACGCACCTTCTCGACGGCGCGCACGACCGCGAGCGACACGAGGTACTGCGCGAAGGGCAGCGTGCTGCCGTCCGTGAACTCGCTCGAGAAGGAGAAGGTGAGGCAGCCCGCGGGCCCGTCCCACGTGTTGGAGCCGCGGCCCTTGCCCTGCACCTGCAGCTCCGTGAAGCACACGAGCCCCGCAGGCGGCGCCGGCCGCAGCGTCTCGTGCAGCAGCGTCTGCGTTGACGGGAGCTGCTCGCGGAAGAGCACGACGCCGCCCAGTCGTTCCGTCTGCAGGAGCGGGAACACCTTGGCCGGCACCGCGCTCGCATCCGCCGACTCGCGCAGCGCATACGAGGGCGTCGCGCGCGCCAGCCAGTCCTGGAACAGCCGCGCGTGTCGCTCCGAGCGCGCGTAGTACCGCAGTTCGTCCGCCATGGCCTTGGTTCCCATCGATAGAATTGCGCCAGCAGCCGCGTGCCAAATCTTCCTTCGGCAAGGATCCGCGTCAGAGAAGTGAAATGTGAGCGAGTGACTCGTCACTCAAGAGAAGACTGACATGACGCGGTGGAAGCAGCAGCCTCAGAACCGTTCTCTGTGTTTCTATTGAAGGAGCGAGCGCGTCCAAGCGCCAGCGCCGCGCACCAGCGCGAGCGGCTCCTAGTCGAAGCGCATGAAGAACGTGGACGTCGGGTCGATGTACTTGGTGTCGACCGCCACGCCCGGCCCCATGGTCGAGCTCACGTGCGCCGCCTTAATGTACTTGCCCTTGGCGCCTTCCGGTTTGGCATCGCCGAGCGCCACCATGAACGCGCGCACGTTCTCCAGCAGCGCCTCCTCCGAGAAGCTCACCTTGCCCACGCCCGCATGGATGATGCCCTTCTTCTCAGCACGGAACTCCACCTGTCCGCCACGCGCCGCGGCGATCGCGTCCGCCACTTCCACCGTTACCGTGCCCAGCTTCGGGTTGGGCATCAGGCCGCGCGGACCCAGGATCTGCGCCGGTAGATACAGCCAGCCAGCCAACCAACCAACAAACCGGCAAGTACACACATGCCTGCGGTCAGTCCCCGACAGGGAGCAACACATCGTCTCCACCCTATACACACGTACGCGCGCGATGCGGCCCACGAGCGGCATGACGTCCGGCGTGGCGATGCAGCGGTCGAACTCGATCTTGCCGCTCTGCACCATCTCCACAAGGTCCTCGGCGCCAACGATGGTCGCGCCTGCAGCCTTGGCCTCCTCTGCCAAGACGGACGCAGCCAACGTTAGCGACGACTGGGGTGGCGACCCAGCCATCCACGCATGAGACGAGGACGCACCGGCCTTGGCACCGCGGGCGAACACGGCGATGCGCACGACCTTGCCCGTCCCGTTGGGAAGGCTCACGACGCCACGCACGCTCTGGTTGGGCTTGCGCGGGTCCACACCGAGCTGCACGGCAATGTCGATCGTCTGCCGCCATTCCGGATCCGTCCGTCCGTCTGTCAGACGCGCTACTGCCACGAGAAGGCGCAGCCAGCGCCGACGCACCTCGTCGAAGTTCCGCCGCGCGCTCTCCTTGCACTTGGCAATGGCCGTCTTGATGTCGAGCTGCGGCTGCGGCAGTCCTGAGGCGCGCGGCTTGAGCCCGAGCGCAAAGGGCGAGCGCTCCGGCGCCGTGCTCGCGCCTGCGGTCGACGCCGAGCGGACCCAACACGAGGTCGACCGCGCGGCCTGCGCCTGGGCCTTCGCGGCCGCGCGCGACGTCACCAGCAGCGCCTGCATGCTCCCCACGGGGTCGGCGTCGGAGTCCAAGTCGGCCGGCTCCGATTCCCCCAATACCCGCGCGTCTTCCACCACGGGTGGCGTCGGCAACATGTCCCTCGTAAAGCTTCCGATCGGGATAGGTCCCTCGTTTAACTCACCGAATCTAGGGATTTTCGGCGTGGGCGAAATAGCCGCCACGTTGTTGACACGCAAAGCAGCAAGAGGCAAGCGGTCGGAGCAACCATGGCGTGCGCGTTGGTGGCCATGCTACTGGCGACGGCGGGCTGCTCAGCGGCGGCAGGCTCGACCAGTCGTTGCAGCAGCCTCAATGGGCCGTACTGTGCCAGTGTGGGCGTCCCGTTCGCGCTGGAGGTTCCGCGGTACGCGTCTCAAGATCTCGGTCAGGAGGTGGGATGCATGCTCTCGTCGCGCTGTTTGCTCCTAGCAGCTCACCATTGGCATATCGCGACTATTTAGTCGGATGACTTAGCGGATGTGGCCAAGCGCGTCAAGATCGAGAACGTGCTGAAGCAGTACGAGCAGCAGGAGGCAGCGAGTCAGGACAAGGAGATCAACATTTACGTCGACGTCGAGATGCTGCTAGAAGAAGGTGCCGTGCTCCTCGGCCAGCTCGACAGTGAAGAGGCCAGTCCGCTCGCGGGAGCCTTCGCCTTTAGCAGCGAAGGTGGCGCCTTCGAGCAGCTCGAGAAGATGGACGGCCACGAGCTCAAGGTGCGTGGCGCGCAAGCGACCTTGCTGTCGAGCCACCCGCTCACTCTGACACTTACTCCCCTCCGCATCCGCACAGGATTTCTTTGAGCTGGCGCTGGACGAAGTGCTGCAGTCGGTTGAGGTAGCGCTCCAGGACTTGTCGCCCGAGGCGGCGCAGGGTGTGCGCACGACCGCGAGGCAGATGAAGGCCGTCTCCGACTTCTCGGCGTACTCATTCCAGCGGCTGGACGACTCGCTGCGGGCCATTGTGCGCCGTCGCTTCGACAGCCACCGGCTCGTGGAGCTGCAGCAGACGTTCGAGCGGCTTGTGGTTGCGCGCACGGCGCAGGACCGGCAGCTCGCGTTCGAGCTGTGTATCTTCCTCTTCCAGCTCGCGCAAGAGGACGCAGCCGCCGCCAAGGCTGCGGCGGGTGACGACGGTGCAGAGGACGCGGGCGCTCCCCCTGGCGTATCAACCGTCGATGCGGATGCGGATACCGACGCCGATCCGAGCGCGGGCGGGGCGGTCGAAGTGTAGCCATCGAGTCAGCATGAATACGCCATCAGATGTCCTCAGATATTGCATCAGATTTTGATTCTCTGATCCGAGGCATCCACCCATACTTTCGACCAAGCGATCCATCGACGGGGGAAATGGCAGGCAGGCTCGCTGGTCGCGGTGGCCGCGGCGGTCACGGCGGCCGCGGCGGCTTCCAGCCGTCCGAGGGCGACTGGGCGTGCCCCAACCCAGGGTACGCGGCTCCACGTAGCTCTGCTGCTGCCTCTCTCTCTCCCTCTACCTCTCGGTGCTGAGCACTGGCGATCGGGATCGCATGCGATCAGGTGCTCGAACGTCAACTTTGCGCGCCGTGACAAGTGCAACCGGTGCCAGACGCCACGACCGGAGGGTGCGCGAGGTGCTGGTGCCGGCGCGCCTAAATCTGTGGCCGCGCCGGACTTCCGCGGCCCGCCGGGTCTCTTCCAGGCCGGCGACTGGACGTGCAACACATGCGGCAACATCAATTGGGAGCGCCGGAGCGAGTGCAACATCTGCAAGAGCGCCAAGCCTGGCATGCCTGGACTGGTGCGGTGCGCGACGCGCTGGTCTGTCCGTCGTGGCAGCTACTCTAACGTCGTTGCCGTCTGCCTGCCTGTCTGCTTGTTTGTCTGTCTTCTGCCAGGACGAGAAGCGCGATGGGGCTGGCGGAGGGTTCAACGAGCGACAGGAGCGGTGAGCACGACAGACGCGCGCGGTCTTGACTGCCACTGCGCTGCTTGTCTCGGTTTGGCTCAGCGACCGTTGCCTCTCCTTACAGAGTGGCGTCAGCCAAGACGGAGGTCGACGAGGACGGCTACGACGACTTCGGCATGAAGAAGGCGGGTGCTCGCTCGAGCCATGCTGCGGTCGAGGCCGACGGGCAAGTCGTGACAGTGTGAGTGGCATGTCTGAACGCGGAGCAGAGAGGCAAGGCGTCCCAAGCGGAGCGCGAGGCGGCGGCGCTCGCGCGTCTGCAGCAGTCCTACAGGTCTGGTCGATAGCTCCAGTGAATCTTGACTCTCATTGGCACGGCAAATCTCTCCCCGGCTGACTGTCGTGATATGCAGTGGCATCCTCCAGCCACCCGGCGGCATGTCGGCAGCACCGCCAACCCCTTTGGCCGCCCCGAGCCGGCCAGTTCCAAGCGAGCGCAGCACAAGCAAGCCGACGCCGCCGCTCGCCGAGAAGCAGTCGGCCTCAACGCGAAAGCCCGGCGTGGACGGTGGCAAGAGGCACCGGAGCCGCTCGCCGGAGCGCACCCGCCGCGAGCCCGAGGCTTATCGCCGCAGCCGCAGCCGCGACCGGCGTCGACGAAGCACCAGCGCCGACAGAAACCGCAGTCACCAGCGCAATCACAGTCGCAGTCGCAGTCGAGGACGCGACCGCGACCGCGACCGCCGCGACAACCGCCGCCGGTAGGCTGCTCGCTGCGGATAGAGACGAAGACGCAACGCGAGCGATGCACACGTGGAAATGCACCGGATCCGACTAGGATTTCGAGTCCTCATGCAGCAAGTGCGACCCTCCCGCACACGCAAACACAGAGAAATACACTGCTCCGCTTGCTGGACTGTCCATCGGACGTCGCAGCGAGCGGCACGCCGCTGCCGCCACGGCACGCAGCAGCTCGCGCGCGTGTACGGATTCCAGCGCCTGACCCGTCGACGCGATCAGTTCTGCTGGATAGAGCCGCGCGCGCGGTCGACGATCGCCTTCACGTACACTGGCGCGATCTCGAAGAGGTTTTTGAGAATGATGTCTGGCACGTTGAAGTTCTTCTCGCGCTCGTCTGTCTCCTTGTCGACGACCACCTTGACCGACCAGAGCAGCAGGCAGCCGCTGCCCGTCGAGTCGCTGAAGTTGCGAAGCGATGCGCTGCGAGGGGAGCAAAGAGCGATGGGAGGAAACGGTCAGACAAGTGCAGGCGCCAGCACGGTAGAAGGGCGATCCAGCCTCGCTGGCTCGGCACGTACGTTGTCGTCTTGTTGCGACGAATGTGGTCCGACGACTTGGGGTGTGTCGGGTCGTCGCGAACGGTCTTCGAGATGTAGACGACGGCGCCGTCCGCGTTCTCCTGCTTCTGGTTGACCGTCAGGCTCTCCTCCTTGATTGTGCCGCCGCTGTGCGCGTCGACCGAGATCGTCAGGTTCTCCACGCGGCGGATGTACTTGGTGTTCGCGTTGATGTCTTCCAGAAGCTGTAGCAACCCCAACGGCGTCAGCAACGCCTACACAACAAGCGCTATAGCCACTGCAGACCTACCTCAGATGACTCCATGAACGGGAAGTTCTTCTCGAAGGTCGAGTCGCCGATGCACTCCCACAGGTCCTCCATGACAGCCTTGGCATCACAGTTGTACAAGTGGTGGCGGAAGAAGATGCCCATCTCGTCCTTGTTCATCTCGTACTGCACCTGGAGGCCGAAGTACGTCATGGTCGACGTCTTGGGATTACGGAACGCGGCCTCGCATTGCGTGAGCTGCTTCTCCGATCCCGCGAGCGCCTCGCGCGCAAGCTCCAGCAGCTGGTCCTGGAACGAGCTCGACTGGATCTGCAGCATCGACGGTGCGGACGACGACGCGATCGTGTTGGACAGCGCGGATGGCGACGTGGAGGAGGACGACGACGAGTTGAGGATCATGTCCAGCGAAGGCATCTACATGGTACAACGGAGAGCGGGGCAGCAGTCAGTTACAAGTGTTCTCGTCGCGCATCTCAACCTGGGGACACCGAGGACACGTACGTTGAGCAGCGGCTGCTTGGTGAAGTAGTCCTGCAGCCGCTGGATGAACTTCATCTGCTCCATGAGCGTCTTACGCAAAAACTCGTTCTCCTGGTCCACGCGCGCGCGGATCTCGGCGTGCTGCTCGGCCTCCTGCTTCCACCCGAGCTCCGTGTTGTGCTCCGACGGCTCGGACGACTGGAGCACCTCGATCTGCTCCTTCAAGTCCTTCACCTTGGCGCGCAGCGCGATGAGCTCGTCCTTCTGCCGCTGGCGATGCTTGCGCGCAGCCTTCGCGATCTGCGCGCGCCGCTTGGCCTTGGGGTCCAGGTACTCCTCCGGCTGCTTGCCGTCGCCGTCGCTGGACGCACCCTCGCCGTTGTTGCTGCCGGCCGCCGACGAACTGGACGCGGGAGCCTTGCGCTTCTTGGTAGTGGTTTTAGCAGGCTTCTCCTTCGCGCCGGTGGACGCCGCCGACGCGGAACTAGCCGCGGGCGTGGCGGCCGTCGTCGCTGTCACGGGTGGGGTCATACCCGGCATGATCATTCCGTTGCTCGCGCCGTTCATGCCCGTGCCGGGGAACATGGCCGACCCCGCACCCATGAGCGGGCTCATGCGGTGGATGGGCGCCAGCGCGCCGTTGGCTGCCGGCATCGTGGTCATTCCCATGGGAAGGGTCATGCCCATGGGCAGTCCTGTCCCGCTGAGGTTCATCGGGGGCGTCATGCCCATCCCGGCGCCGCCACCCGCGCTCTGCAGCGCCTGCGTGAGGCTGCCGTTCGCCGGCATGCCGCCACTGCTCGCGGTCGCCGCCGAGTTGCGCGGGTTGGTCGCCTCGCGCAGCAGGTTGTGGAACGCGTCCATCGTGTGCTCTCGCGCCGATTATCGGGCCTGCACGCACGCGGATGGGTCAGGAACCGGCATCATGGCGACCGCGTCGAGGAGCGAGGAGAAAGGAGCGAGGTCGCAGCGGTGGTGGCAGCGGCGGCGGCGGCGGCAGCGGTGGTCTTTCCCCTTCAAGTCCGTCGCCGACCGACCGACCGACCGACATACCGACATCCCGCGAGAGAGGCAAGGCAGGCAAGCAGGCAGACACGCACCAAAGTCGGCGGGGGGAGGGATTGTGCTGCGCGCGGGCTGATTACGGACTGGCGGGCTCAAGGGAGGCCGCGGGTTTACGTAAGCGCGAGCGCCAGTGGTTCTCGAGGGACTGGAGGCGGCGCATCGCTTGCGCGAGCGACCAATCGGATGCCGCCGGAGCGCGGCGGAGGCGCGCGATTGGGTGGAGCGGCCGCACGCGCGGGGTCCTGGGCGTACTTTCGAGTAAGTTCGCTTTGAACAAGCGGCAACCGCCAATCAGAGCGGAAACTGTGGGTCTCTTCCCAGACGGATTGGAAACTGCAAACCTGGTTGGGCGGGCAAACGGGGGAGAGAAAGTGATTCAGTGCGACATGAAGGGGAGGGGGAGATTACTTCGTGGCGAGAGCAAACAACGATCAACGCTCTTAGGTTCGCTGTGATTCGCAAACACTCTATGGGCGAGTTTGCACTTCTAGCCGCATACAAACACCAGGCTCAACTCGATTCTGTTTGCGGCACCGATGTCCCAATATGACGAATCAAGCCTCCCGAAGCGCACTAGGTCCGCACGTCAATGTCGAAGTGCGAACTGCCGAACACTCAATCATCCCAATTTAAGCCATCCCCAGCGCCGAAATCAATGTCCACCTGCCGCCAGTCAAGCCGCGCATCGCCGTAACCGTCCTTGTCGTCCACATCGGACGCCAAGCACCATGGCGGATCCAGCGACGAGCGCGCGCGCGTCAGCGGCGCGCGAGGACGCCGAGCCCCCGCACTTTTCCGGGAAGAAGAAGAGCGCGCCAGCGCAGACCTGCTGTGCGTCCAGCACCAACTGCGGCGAAGGCGCGAAGGACAGGTGCGTCGTCCTGTAGGCGCGACTTTGGTCGTCACCGCGGCGCCTCAGACAGGGACGCGACCGCCGGCTGCCAGGAGCAGCGCACACCTAACGCATTGGATACGGATACAGTTGCACGGATATCGTTGTCCAAAAGCTGCAGAAGCCAAAGCGGAAGGTGTCGGCGGCGGCGCGTCGGCGCTTGGCCAACCAGATCCCAGCGGACATCCAGAACGACCCGGAGCTCGCGAAGGCGATCGAGCAGGTACCGCTTCCAGCGGTGCGCTCGTCTGGAGCAACCTCGCTAACAGCGCTAACGGCGCGCTTGTCTCGGATGCAGCTCCCGTGGAACTACAACTTTGAAATCCGAAAAACTGTGTGGCGCGTTCGGCAGGCGGGCAGCAAGCGCGTCGCGCTCCAGTTCCCGGAGGGCCTGCTGCTCTACTCGTGCGTCATCTCGGACATCATTGAGCGCTTTACCGGCGCAGACACGATCATCCTGGGCGATGTGCGTGTGGACACTACCACCGCGAGGTGCCGTACTGTGCGGCGATGACCAACTCTCTTCCGCCAGGTCACGTACGGAGCGTGCTGCGTCGACGACCTGACCGCGCTCGCGCTCGGGGCAGACTTCATGGTGCACTACGGCCACAGCTGCCTCGTCCCGATTGACGTCACGACCATCAAGATGCTCTACGTGTTCGTCGATATTGCCATCGATGTCGATCATGTACGTATCGGTCGCTGCGCAGCACCACGCCGGCAGCAGACTCGTGGTCTCTCGCTCGCGCTAACCTGTAACCACTGTGTGACACTCGCTCTCAGCTCATGGAGTGCATGAAGCTCACGTTCCCGCCGGAGACCAAGGTTCGTCTCGACGACTGGCCGGTGTTTTCCGCCTTGCGAGGCCTGCAATGGGTCGTGACCGTTGCGGTGATTTGCAGCTGGCGCTCATGGGCACCATCCAATTCAGCAGCTCCGTCCACTTGGTCGCGTCCAGGCTCAAAGAGCACTATGCGCACCTGTCAGTGCCGCAGGTCAAGCCGCTTTCTCCCGGCGAAGTCCTGGGCTGCACCTCCCCTCTGATCCAGGGGGTGGACGCGCTGGTCTTCATCGCTGACGGGCGGTTTCATCTCGAGGCGCGTTCCGTTCACTCTACGGGAGTACACCACGACTCTCTAAGGCTGACGTCTCCGCGCTCTTTACCTGGACGCAGTCGGCCATGATCGCGAACCCGTCGCTGCGAGCTTATCGCTACGACCCGTACCCGAAGGTACTAAGTATCGAGAAGTACGACCTTCCCCAGATGATGGGGATCCGCCACGACGCGATCGAGCGCAGTAAAGCGGCGCACAAGTTTGGGATCATTCTCGGCACGCTTGGTCGCCAGGGAAACCCGATGGTGCTGAACCGACTCAAGGACTTGCTCGAGCTGCGCGGCAAGCAGTACTTTGTGCTGCTTCTCTCGGAGATCTTCCCCGACAAGGTGAGGCTTGGCTGCGTGGGGGTGGATGACTTCGTGGCTTGTACTAACGCGTCTCGCTCGCGAAGCTTGCGACGTTCGGTGACGTCGACGCGTGGATCCAAGTCGCGTGTCCCCGATTGTCTATCGACTGGGGGTACGCGTTCACGAAGGTAGGGTCAATTGTACGCGGATGATTGGTGCTATAGCCTTGCTTGATGCTCACCCGTGGTCGCGTGATAGCCCTTGTTGTCGCCGTATGAGGCGGAGGTGTGTCTGGAGCGCGCAACCTGGCACGAGGATTCGTACCCCATGGATTTCTATGCCAAGGGCAGCGGACCGTGGACGAACTACCACGAGAGCAAGGCGCAGCATTCCGCGTAGTGCGCAGAGCGACCTGGGATCGAGTCGCTGCCGACGTCGCGAGTGTATAGAAGACAGGGGCTCGTGCTTTCGAAGCGAGATGTTACATTTCGGTAAGTAGCACTTGAGTTCTCGAGCCTGGTCCTCGCCACCACTCGCGTGTCTGGCGACGATATGTCTTGCAACCACGAGGTCTGGCTTCGGAGTTGTATGCGTTCGTATATGCACGTACATCTCTAGTTACTTGGGTGCCTCGGCCGCCGTGTTGCTATTCCAATCAGCACAGAACGAAAGCGATATGAGATGCCAATTTGTGCGCTCAAGACACGGCGTCCGGCGCGTGGCTACCTTGGACTGAGCAGCTGGGCGAGCTTCGGATCTGCGGCCGCAGCCGCCGTGGAGCCCATACGAGCTGCCTCCCTGCCAGGGGCCTCCTTGACGTGGCTGAAGTCTGCGAACTGCGCCTCCGGGTGGAACTTGAGGATCTCCCTGTTAGCCAGTTCGCCAGCCAGACCGATGGCAACACGGTGCGGTCAGTGACACTCGTTCCAAGTCCACCTCCCCCGACGCGAATCTGCAGCTACGTACTCGAAGATGAGCTCCTGTAGACGGCGTTTGTTGAGCTCCTGTTTCTCGAAGTCGAAGCTGAAGCTGCAGTCCGCAATCGGCTCGTCCTCGACGTTGTGCAGCGAGTCGAGGTACGGGTGAGCGAGCGCGTCTTCGACCGAGATGCGCTTGGACGGATCGAAGACGAGCATCTTCTTGAGCAGGTCGATGGCCTCGGGCCGCGCAGCCGGGAAGAGCTTGGCGAAGGGCACGCCCGGACGCACGGGCTGATTCTTCATGAACCGCCGGGCCTTGTCGCTCGTCACAAAGTGCAGCTCGTCCTCCTGCGGCGTCCCGAGCTTGTCGCAGATGATCTGGAGCTGGTGGATGTAGTCGTCGCCTGGGAAGAGCGGCTTACGCCCGAGCAGCTCGGCGAAGATGCAGCCGGTGGACCACATGTCGATGGCCTTGGTGTACTCCTTCGTCGAGAGCATGATCTCCGGCGCGCGGTACCAGCGCGTGACGACGTACTCAGTCAACTCCATCTTGTCCTCCTCGGGCTCCACGCCGCGTGCAAGGCCGAAGTCGCACACCTTGAGGTCGCAGTTCGAGTTGAGCAGTAGGTTGGACGGCTTCAAGTCGCGGTGCAGCACGTTCGCCGAGTGGATGTACTTGAGCGCGCGCAGGATCTGCGCAGAGGCGAGCGGAAAGCGTCAGCGTCAGCAGCCCCAAGGCTCGCCGTGTCCATGCGCTGGACGCTAGGCACGCACCTGGTAGAGGAAGTACTGGATGTGGTCGTCCGTGAGCGGCTGGCGCGAGTAGATGATGCGGTGCAGGTCCGTCTCCATGAGGTCCGAGATGATGTACACGTCGTCGAATTGCGCGAGCGCGGCTGGAGGCAGCAGGTCGACGATCGTGATCACGTTCTCGTGGTCGAAATGCTGCAGCAGCTTGATCTCGCGCAGGATGCGCTTGGCGTCCACCGTGTCCTCGAACGCCTTGGAGATCTTCTTGATGGCTACCTTCTCGTTCGTCTCCTGGTTCTCCGCCGAGCTGCTCACGTGCGCCACGAGTCGCGACAAGATCAGCGCAACGGCTCGCATCAGGTGGCCGCGGAGCGAGTCCACTCAATCTCGCACGTACATGACAACTCCGTAGGCGCCGTGGCCGATGGGCTTGATGAACTTGTACTTGTTGTCGATCTGGAAGTTCGTGCCCAGTACGGCGAACGAGTGCGTATCCGGGCGAGTGGCGATGGCGCCGCCGGTCGTAGCGCTATCCGACGCCGCGACAGCCGCAGACGCCGATGCAGTCGATCCATGTGTGCCGTTCGTCCGGAGCGGTGAAGGACTGAGAGAGCCGGCAGGAGTTGCCTGGTCGGGCCGCGAGGGGCTGAGCGCGCGCGGGTGCTCGGGCGAATGCGTCGGAGGCGAGAACGCTCCGCCCTCCTTCTGTGACTCCATTCTTCCCGACCTTTTCGACAGCGTGCTGGAGAGTGAAACAGTGAATGCGGCAAGCGCAGAGCAATGCAGTGCGCGTGCGCTCTCTGTGCTCTTTGGGCGGTGTGCTCTTGCTGGTTGAGATTGCTGGAGAGCCTCGGAACTGCCGCTGCTGAACGTTGTGAGAGTTTCGAGACGTTTGGAGCGCGGCCAGCCGCTAAATATAAGCGCCACAGTCACAAGAGCAATCGCCTCCGGGCTCTCGTCGCACGCGCGCGGGAGGGAGTAGACTGTTGCTGCTGGGGCTCACTGCTGGTCTTGGCTGGGAAGTCGCAAGTGAGGGGAGGAGTGCTCTCTCGCTCGGCGGTCTTGACGTGAACGCGACTGGGGCGGGTTCAGCCCCAACTGCAAGCGTAGCACTCGCGCCGACAGGCTACTGCCGGCGTGGCGCGGTCCAGACGCAATGCGGCGACCAGCGGGTTGCAGCGCTGCCGCAAAGTGCAGGACAGCCGTCCTAATTCGGGCAGGAACCGGGATCGGATCGAGGGCCAACAGGCGAAACGGCTCGCGCGCAGTCAGGCGGCAGGGCGGGCGAGCGAACGGCTTGCAGTTTCCACCGCCATTCATTGTGCGCAGTGGGCGAGCGCCAGGCTGGAGCAGGCGGGCGAGCGTGGCGCTCGGAATAGCGCGAACACGTCGGTCGGCCATTCCATTCCGTCGCTTCGCTTGGTGCATGGAGGTTCGAGCTCGCGTTGCTCGCGTCTCTTCAGGCGCTTGGAATCGGCGCGCCTTGTCACAGAAAATCAATTCGCGCGGTCGCGGCGGTAGTCTCGTTGCTCGATATTTACCGCCAATCAACCATCGGTGTGTGGCTTCCACTACTTTGATTCGCTGAATATGCGTCGATGCAAGGTTTTAGATGGCACAGTGCGAGGTTTTTCAACCCAGGGCAGATCTTTTGCCGGCTCGCTTCCCCCTTGTTCTCGCGATAGCACAGCGCGAGGAAGCCCGGGAGGGAGCGGCGGAGGCGCCGGTGAGCTCGGCGATCTAGCGTGGCGTGAAGGGCGGCGAGGCGTCGAGGGAGCGCACGAGGGACCATGGGTCAGGGACAGAGCGGTCTGCCGCGGCAGTCGCGGGAGGAGGCGGCCAAGAAGAAGGAGGACGCGGCCAAGAAGAAGAAGAAGTTCGAGCCGCGCGGAGGCGCCATGACGCGCCGGCGCAAGAAGAAGAAGGGTCCGTCGGCGGCTGTGCGCATCCCGGCAGTGTACCCGACGGCCAAGTGTAAGCTGCGCCTGCTCAAGATGGAGCGCATCAAGGACTTTTTGCTCATGGAGCAGGAGTTCATCCAGAACCAGGAGGTGCTCAAGCCCAAGCAGGAGAAGGACGAGGAGGAGCGCTCGAAGGTAGACGACCTGCGCGGCACGCCCATGAGCGTCGGCACGCTCGAGGAGATGATCGACGACAACCACGCGATCGTGTCGTCTTCGGTCGGCCCCGAGTACTACGTCGGCGTCATGTCGTTCGTGAACCAGGACATGCTCGAGCCTGGCTGCTCGGTGCTGCTGCACAACAAGGTCATGTCGGTCGTCGGCATCCTGGCGGACGACACGGACCCGATGGTGAGCGTCATGAAGGTAGACAAGGCGCCGCTTGAGTCGTACGCCGACATCGGCGGGCTTGAGTCGCAGATCCAGGAGATCAAGGAAGCCGTCGAGCTGCCGCTCACGCACCCGGAGCTATACGAGGGTATCGGCATCCGCCCGCCCAAGGGCGTGATCCTGTACGGCGAGCCGGGTACGGGCAAGACGCTGCTGGCCAAGGCGGTGGCGAACCAGACGTCGGCCACGTTCCTGCGCATCGTCGGCTCGGAGCTGATCCAGAAATACCTCGGCGACGGCCCCAAGCTCGTGCGCGAGATGTTCCGCGTGGCGGACGACATGGCGCCGTCGATCGTGTTCATCGACGAGATCGATGCGGTCGGCTCGAAGCGCTACGACTCGAGCAGCGGCGGCACGCGCGAGATCCAGCGCACGATGCTGGAGCTGCTCAACCAGCTCGACGGCTTCGACGAGCGTGGCGACGTCAAGGTGATCATGGCGACGAACGCGATCGAGAGTCTCGACCCGGCGCTCATCCGTCCCGGGCGTATCGACCGAAAGGTGCTGTTGGCGTAGCGTGGTGCACGCGTGCACCCATCTATTTACCTCTATGGCTAGCTGTCTGGAGGACTGTACTGGACTGACGCGCGTGGCTGCTCGCTGCAGATCGAGTTCCCGCTGCCGGACATCAAGACGAAGCGCCGCATCTTCCAGATCCACACTGGCCGCATGAGCCTCGCGGAGGACGTGGACCTGGAGGAGTTTGTGATGGCCAAGGACGAGCTCTCTGGCGCCGACATCAAGGCCGTGTGCACGGAGGCAGGGCTGCTGGCGCTGCGGGAGCGCCGCATGCGCGTCACGCAGACGGACTTCCGCAAGGCCAAGGAGAAGGCGCTGTACAAGAAGAAGGCCAACATTCCCGAGGGTCTCTACCTGTAGGCGCCGGCCGCGCCGGCCCGACGCAGGCCGAGCGGCCGGTGGGGATTGGAATCCACGGCGCAGAGCGCATTCTCTTCGCGTCGCAGCGACGTTGTTTGTCTATTTCACAGCTCTGGTAGGCACGCAGCACGCGTCGACTCGACGGACACGGACACAAGGAAGAGTGCGCGCGGTCAGGACGGCGCGGCGCTGAGCCGGGAGGCCGACGGGCCGCGCGGGATGGGCAACCAGGCCGCGATGCGCGCGCTGGCGAGGATCGACGGGTGACGCGCGGCCTCGGCCTGCTTCTTGCGCTCGATCTGGCCGCTCGGCCTGGACGCCACGCCGCCGCCGATCGGGGCCGCGGCTGGCCGGTTCTTGGCGCGGGGCACGGTCGTGACGAGGCGCATGTCGAAACGCGCGACGACGTCCAGCAGCGTGAGCTGTTCGCGTCCGTGCGTCGTGGGTGTGGCCGCGGTGGCCGCAACCGGGTCCTCGAACGAGTGGCGCCGCCAGTTGTGCAGCCCGTTGATCCAGCGCGCCATGGCCTTGGCGTGCGCTGCGGCGAAGACGTAGGTGCGCACGCGCGCGCCGCAGGGCACGACGAAGGCGTTGCGCGCGTCGCTGCGCGCCATCTCGACCGCATGCAGCGCGAACCTGTTGGGGCACTTGCCCTGCGCGCCAGGGCCGTCGTCCAGCGGCCGCACACGGATCTGGTGGCGCGTGAGCGCGATCGACTCGAGCGGCGCGCCGCCCGGCCGGTCCAGGCACCGGAGCGCGCCGTCCTCGAGCACGCAGAAGCGCAGCCGCGCCTCGGCCGCGCGCTTGGGCGACAGCAGCAGCAGGAAGCCCTCCATGGCCGCCGCGCTGGAGCTCGGGAGGGACGGAATCGCCGACTGACGCAGTACTCGCCGGTCTGGTCCAGCGAGCCGCTTCGGAGCGGCCATATGGCCCTGGCGCTTGTGCCCTCGCCACATGGCTCGAGCTGCGACGCGCGACTGATGGCGCCCTGCAGAACTGCATGCTGCGTCTCAGTTATAGAGAGCGAATCTGCGAAATGCTGGTTGTTCGACCTCTGATATCAAATATGTCACGCTGGCATGGTATTCATTTGCGATCATTTCTCGCGCCTGTCCTGTCGGCTGAAGCGAGTCGTCGCGTTGTGTGCCCGTCCAACAACATCAACAAAGAGGCACGACGGAAAACAAGGCCGCGAGCAGGACCGCGCAGGCCGCAGCAGTACGCCCACTCAAGTGTAGCCATCGAGCGAGCCTGCCCTTCAACTCAGAACGAGCAGCCCACTTCAACGCCGTACGCGTCGCGCCAACCAACACGGCTCCAGGGACTCGTCTCATTCTCCACCACCTTCGCCTTGCTCCAATAAATACGCCCGCTATACGGTATAGTACTCGCGCTTGCTCGCGCCGCGTTCATGGCCAGCGACGCGCGGCTGCATCGGCTTCGCCGCGCCGCGCCACGCCACGCTGCGGCCGGGTCGCCTCGTGGTGCTCTGGCTGGCAACTCCCGTTAGCCCCAATCACGCGGGCGGGTGCGAGCGGTAACGCGCCTGTGACTGCTGCGACTCGCATCAAGACAGCAGCGCGTCAGACACCAGCGCATCGGCCAAGACGCGCGGACTGGACGGGAAGTCTCGCTTACCTTGGCGTTGGACGATCGGTCGGACGAGCGGGATCCGTACGCCTCGCCATAATTGAACTGCCTCGAGGCGCCCGCCGCTCCTCGGTCCGCATCCGAAGCGAGTCGATGCACGGATGGCAACGGGGTCTGATGAGGAGGTGGCGGGAGCGAGAGCCCGCGCGGCGGAGCGAACGCCCACGGAGCGTGGCCCGCCGTGTAGTACGGAGAGCCGTAGCTGCTGCTGCTGTTGTTGTTGTTGTTGTTGTTGCTCGATGTCGGAGACGAGTAGACCACGATGCGCTCGGGTCCAGGACTGTCCGCGTGCCCACCTTCTTCCCCGCGCCAGGACGCCGCGCCGTCGTGAGGATGCGCCTCCCACTGGCTCGGCCCGCCGTACCCTGCTCCGTCCGCGTACTCGTCGTCGCGCTGTCCGTACTCTCGCGGAGGAGACGGACGCCGAAGCTTGCGGAGCCGACTCCCTCCACCCACTCCAGCGCTGCCGCCGCCACCGCCGACGCCGACGCCGATGCCGACGCCGCCAACGCCAGCTCCGAGGCTATGGATGCCGCTGCTGCCTGCGTCTACGCGTGGGAAGCGAGCGTCTGCGATGCGGCCGGGAGTCCCGACACTGCGCAGCGAGTTGGAAATCGCCTGCCCAGAGGCGAACGAGATCACGGGAGCGGGCAACGGCGCGGCCGCCGCGCCGGACTCGGCGACCGCCGACTGGCCCTTGGACGAGCTGCTGTAGAGCTCCGCGACCTGCATGTACGTCCGCGCCGTGCGCTCGTGAAGCAGCGCCAGCAGCTGCTGCGCGCCGAGCTGCTTGGCGATCTTCTTGGTGGACGCGACACCCTGCAAGCACGAACGCAAGGCGAGGCTCAGTCGACGCGAACGCTCAGTCCTCGCTCGGCAGTGAGCGGCCGACCTCGGCGACCGTGGCGCCTGCCGTGACGATCGTCTTGAAGAGCTTGACGCCGTCGCGGTCGCTCGGCACCGTGTTGTAGTTGATGGACACGCCGCGGTTCCGGTTCTGGTACTCCTGCAGCACCTGCGCCGGCGTCTTGATCGCCAGCTCCATGCAGCCCTGCAGCACGCGCGGGTCGTCGACGGCCAGCCGCTTGAACGCGTCCAGCGACTGCGCAGCGACAACACCGCGAGCGACCGGCCGTGCTGAGTCTCTCGCCCTCGCAAGCGCGACGACGGCGACGTGCTCGCGCCGCGACTCACCATGGACGAGGCCTTGTCGCTCGCGCGTGCGGCCGCGTGGGGCACGTCCACCTTCCTCTTCTTGGACTGTTCGGCACGAGACGCGGCGCGTGAGGACGCCATCTCGCCACGCCAGCCCGCCACCCTCCCGGCGCAAGTACTCACACTGACCGGCTCGTCCGAGGCTTCCACCGGGCTCCCACTCGTCTCTGTAGCCCGCGCGCCGCCGCAAGCCGCGCTCGCCTTGGTCTGCGGCGATGGAGAGGCCGCGGCCGGCGCGGAGGCGCTCGCGGCGGCCGCGCCGGGGCCATCGCCAGCCGCGACCGCGGCCGCGCGCTCCGGCTGCAGGAAGATGCCGGTGGGCGGCACGTGCTTCTTGACGAGACGCGTGAAGTCCGGCTCGGCCAGCTGCGCGGCCTCGGCGCCGAGCGCGTACGGCTTGGACCAGCAGACGACCCCGAGCCGGAAGTTGGCGTAGCACGGCAGTCCCGAGCAGTGGTTGATGCGGTTCCAGCCGGGCGGGAGCGGCCGCTCGGGCCCGCGCGCGGCCTCTCTCGTCGGCTCGGGGCCCCCAGCGGTGGCGACGGCCGCCGAGCTGAGCTGCATGAGCCCCGCGGACGCGGACGCGAAGCTGTCGAGGCGCGCGTCGTCCTCGCCGCCGCGCCGCGCGTCCGCCTCGCTCAGGATGCCCTGGGCCGCGCGCACGACGCGCAGCTGGTCGCCCGCCGCCCTCGGGGTCTCCGCCATCGTGTGGAAGCGGTTGTACGGCGCGCCGGCCAACGCGGTGGCGGCGGTGGCGGCGGCAGCGGCGATCCGGCCGCGCTGCTCGCTTGCTGCGCGCTTGGCGTGACGGTCTTGGCGCTCGCCACGGCAGGCGGGCCAGCGGGGTTTCCGCCAATCAAAGCGAGGATTTATATATTTTGAGCGAATCACACGCGCGCTCTATAATCGCGTCGAAATCGGCCACGTCGCCCCGCCCCGCGGCCATACTCACTTCCAGTGCGGCGCGGCAAAAAGACGCACAGGCGCGACTTCGCGCGCGCAATTCGAAAAAATGGCGCCAAAGAGACCACAGCTCGTCAGGCCGCCGGTGCGTGCGAGAGGTGAGCAATCCGAGCCGCCGGCGCCGCCCGCGCGGCGTCTCTCCGCTCGGCGCGCGGCGCCCGAGGACCGGCGCCCGGCGGCGTCTCTGCGTCCGCGCGCGCGGCGGCGGCGCAGCGCTCGCGCTCGCGCTCGAGGCGCTCGATCTGCGCGCGCAGCAGCTCCTGGCGGCTCCACATGCGCCGCAGCACCACGTCCCGATCGCGGTCCCGGCCGCGGGATGGGGACAACGGGTCGTCCCCGCGGGATGGGGACAACGGGTCGTCCCCGCGGGATGGGGACTGCGGGTCGTCGCCGCAGGATGGGACGAGATCTGGCGAGGACGCGTCCGGCCGGGACGCGTCCAGCGGGTCCGAGACGGCGCGCGCGACGCTCCGGCCCACCAGCAGCGTCTGCAGCTCGCGGATGCGGCCGCGCAGCGCCGCGTTGTCCGTCTTGAGCTGCTGCAGGTACTTGATGCGCTGCTGCGGGTTGCGGCTGCCTGCGAGCGCCGCGTTCTGGGCCCACGCGCGCTCCGCCTCGCGCTCCGCCTCGTCGCGCTGCTCGCGGAGCGCGCGCGCCTCCAGCGCGTACGTGCGCACGTGCAGCGCGAGCGTGCGCACCGACGCCCACAGCTCGTGCTGCCGCCGCTGACACGCCTCATGGCCGTCGAGCCACTGCGGGCTCTCCGAGTCCAGGAACGCGTTCCCGACGGGCGAAGCCGCGGCGGGGGCGGCAGTCTCGGCCGCAGTGGGGACGGCGGCGGGGACGGCGGCGGGGACGGCAGTGGGGACGGCGGCGGGGGCCGGCGCGCTCGTCTCACACACTTGGAGCTTCTCGACGGCTGCCGCCAGGCGCGCGTTCTCCTCTCGCGCTGCCGCCAGCTCAGCGCGCAGCCGCCGCACCTCGGCCTGCAGCGCGCGCGGATCCGACCCCGGCGCGTCCGGACCGATCGCACTCTCGGCCTCTGGCTCGGCGACGGGTCCTGGCGCGTCCTCGTCCGCTGGCGCGTCCCCGCGCGCCGCCTTCTCCGCGCCTCGACCCGCCTCGTGCGCTCTGCTGCGCAGATTCTCCTCGCGCGCGATCGCCTGCGTCATGCCCTGCAGGGACGCGAGCTGGCGCTGCATGGACCGCAGCAGCCCGCGGAAGCCTCGCGCCGGGCCGTCGCCGTCCTCGGGTTCGTCCTCGCCGTCCGACGCCGCGCTCGTGGTCTCGGTCCGTCCGCTCCGGTCGTCGCAATCGGTCCACGTCGGAGAGCTGAGAGGAGGCTCCGGGGAGTCGCGCCCGCCGCCCCGCGCGTCCCCATGGATCGGCGCGAGCAGCTTGAGCGGCTCCGAGCGCGGCTGGCCGTGCCGCGCGCCGCTGGTGGCGTCCACAGCGTCGGTCCCGCCCATGCTTGGAGCTCCCATGTACGTCGGTGTCGCTTCAAGTCCAGAGGGGGGTCGACCGTGGAAGCGGCGTGTTTTTCTCGACGGTGATGGGCCAGCAATCGTTTTGCCCAGATGGG
>JAADYC010000099.1:0-40029 GCA_023338135.1 Phytopythium kandeliae | reverse complement strand
TGTGAGGTGTCGTCGAGCAGCTCGGGACGGTGTCTCGGTCGCTGCGAGTTGGGAAGTGGTCGTGGCGCTCTCGCAAAGGGATCGATCGCTGGCCTCGACTGGCCTCTGCAAGGGACGAAGCGCCTCGCGGCGATTGTCGTGCACATGACACTGCGCCTTTGTCGCGAAGTCAATCGCGACCAAAGAAGCACCATGTTGTCGAGTTCGTGAGGTGCCGTTCTAAGGCGTAAATGTGCGTGCGTGAAGACACCCCCAGCGCTTAGTACCAACGGTGGATCTCCCTGCGGCGGAAGAGCCGTGTGAAGCAGCATACCATTATCCGTCGGTACCAAATTGTTTACCTGCTCGTAAATCTGACCTGACAGTTGTTGCATTCGAGGCGAGATGGTTAACCAAGAAGTCAGTCGCGGAGTTTGTTGCTGAAATTCGCCTGCTTTCGGCTGATAACCGAGATTGACACGAGGTCGACGGCGTCTCAAGGATTGCGGGGATCTCGAGCTTCATCGGAGCGGACGATGGGTCTCATCAAGAGAGCAGACGTCGATCTCGACTGTTGACGCGCGACCGCCTTGAGCAACTTCGATCGCCGGCATCTGTAATGCAAGGCGTCCACACGGTTTGCCTTGCCGTTTGGCCGATCCGCGCAGGAGCCGAGCCTGGCCGTGTGTACTCCTCCATGCGTACCAGCCTTCGCGGCTTTCGCCTACCTCTCGCCACCAATTATACCTTTGAAAATCCGGATGCGAAATATTCAGTAACTTATCCGGATGCTTCAGCTCGATGCAATATCAAGCTCAAAGAAGGATCGTGTCGCCGACTCGTGCAGTTGAGTCGCCCGCCTCCACTTCGCTAGCGGTACGATCTGCGCTGCGACGTAGAGAACAGCGGCTTACCTTTCTTGGTCCCCTTCTTCTTCCCGCCAGAGTGGACGTTCGCCGCGGCGGCCCAGTCGACGGACGCCGACTCGGTGTGATTCCACGCCGACAGCGGCGATCCAAACATCGCGTGAGCGGCGTCGAGTCTAGACGCGCCGTCCAACGGCGGCGAACGGTTGACCGACGCGCTGCCGAGAGGCGGGTAGTACCCAGAGTTGCGCGTGATGGTCGCAAACGAACCGTCGTCGTCGTGACCGACCGCCTCGAAAGTTGGTGACCGCGACGACGCCACCGGAGGAGAGCGCCACGACGAATCGGCGGCTGCCTCGGACACTTCGTCATCGCTCCCGAAGCTGGGACCGTCTTTCCCAGAGAGGTGGACGTCCTGGAGCGCGCTCGCAACTGCCAGTTCCGCTGGTGCCGGCCACAAGGTGCTGTCTTCTTCGGCGAGCGAGAACGCAGGCAGGTTGCGGAACCGGGCGAATGCGGGAGACGCCGCGGTCGCAGCCAGCTCGGCCAGGCGCTGCTTCTCCTTCTGCTTGCGGTGTTTGCTGCGCTTCTTGAGCTCTGCGCGGAAGCTTTCGGCTGTCTCGGAAGACAACTGGCCTGTCAGGTCGATCTCGCAGATGTAGAAGTCGCAGAAGCGCGGTAAGTGGCTCAGGAAACGGTAGCGCTTCTGCGCTTCCTCGTCCATGATTGAGTGCTCCACATCAACAACCCGCCCGCTCACAGTCTCCGGAAGGAAATGGTGGCGATCTGCGGTCGGTATCGCATACGAGACGCAGCCACCCGCGCCGGGGGAGAAGGAAGGAGTGCCCGCGCCGCTCTCCGACGATGTCCACCCCGCCGAGACAAGCGACGAATCCGGCGGAGATACATCAGCGCCTTGACGTGCCGCTTCTTTGGCCGCTTGATGCTCCGGCGAGTACTCCTTCATCAGGCACTTCATGTTGATCGGGTGCAGCACAACGTAGCTGCCGTCCGCGATCTGGTAAAATGAGTACGCCTCGCCCGCCGCCTCGCCCTCTTCCTCGCGGTGATTGCGATTGCGATTGCTCTTCTTCGCCTCGCTCGTCGTGTTCCCATGGCGAGCGGCTCCGATCTCGTGATTCTCCAGCTGCGCAAGCCGGCCCGAGGTCGCGCGCATGGCCTCCTCGACGAACGGCAGGCTGTCGACGTCCCCGGAGCTACGGTACTCGGCATCCAGTGACTCGAGGTCGCGCATCTCGGCCAGTGCTACCTGCGTCACGTACTCGGACGTTGACTCGAGGATGCGCGAGAATGCTGCCGCGGGGTCGTACACACCGGGAATGCCGGCAGTCCTCGGCGTCAGCACGTGGCCATCCACAGGTCGACGCACAGGGAACATACTGGACTTGGACCGCTGGAGGAACTGGAACGAGACCTGCGAGCCGACTCGCGGCGGGAGATGCACCTTCTCAAGACGCACGCTGCGCAGTTGGCCCTTTTGGACCGACTCAAAGCACATGGGGCAGCGCCTCCAGTACTTGTCCGTCATGGAAAGGTATCGCAGGATGCACGGCCAGCTATGCATGCAAGCGTATCCACGCAAGCACGCAGCGCGTGTTAGAGACTGCAGGAAGTTCCCCATGAGCCGACAGATGCCAGCGCGTCTCACCAAAAGGTGTGGCCGCACTTGGTGATCTTGGGGGCACGGAGCTCATCCATGCAGATCGGACACGTGACGGCGCTCGCCTCGTCATACCATAGCAGCACTTGCTCGACTGACTTCCCTATTCCGAGCGCCACACGCCAGGCTCGATTAGATCGGTGAGGGATTCGCAGTTCAGCCACAACAGGAGGTCCGTACATTCCGTGAGCGCTTCGAGGTCCCAGGTCGGAACGGCGGAGCTTGTGTCGAGTTGGGAAATAACAAACCGGTAGCTGGCCGCAGCAGAAAGCGTTAGCTCACTGATGGAAAGGCACCAGCGGCAGCCTCACGCGCGTACTTGGCGTGCAGGTACTCGCTCTGCGTGCGCGCCTCGGCGTGCGCCTTCTTCTTGCGCGTGTGCGTAGGGCGTTCACGCTCGGGCAGCGAAAAGTTGAGCAGGTGGTTGGCCGACACGCCGCGGCGCGACACGCGCTCCTCAAAGTCGAGCTGCTGTTTCTGAAGCGGGAGACGACGGCGTCAGTCAGTCAGTCGATCAGATCGCTCGCACGGGCGTCCCGAGTCCGCCTCGTACCGGTTCGCGCCGCGGACCTTTGCGTCCGTTGGCGCCAGCTCCTGGGTTGCCGCGGTTGCTGGCGTTGCCGCTTCTGTTGTTATTGTTCCTACTGGCAGTCATTCCCGAGCAGTCAGAGGTTCGTCCATCCGTCGAAAGGCGCCACCGGCAATGACACCGGCACGCGGCGTCCGGGGTGCAGGAGCGGAGGAGACATACCTCATAGTGTCGGGATCTAGGCTATCGAGAGAAAGAGAGAGAGAGAGAGAGAGTACGCGCGAGCGATCGGGGATGGCGTGGATAAATACGTTGGTAAATAGGAGGGGGAGGAGGCGGTCGCACGCGGGGTTGACGGCCGTGCGCAAGCGAAGGAGCGTCGGTGCAGGCGAATGAGCGGCAGGCGCTCGAAAGGAAGTGGAAGGCGGGGAGGAAGGAGGCTGTGGACGCGGAGGGCGGCCAGCGGCGGCGCGGCGGCGGCGGCGGTGGCGGCGGTGGCGGCGGCGGTGGGCACTCACGCGGACGCTCTTGGGCAAGATGCCGGCGACTTCGTGAGTGCTGGTCGAGTTGGAAGCGACCCTAACGTCGCACTGCAGTTTTATAGACGCCCGTGGATTGGTTGAAAAAGATCTCGCTACTTTCGTCGAATAGCTCGCGCGTACTCAGCGGATGCTGAGCTTCGATTGGTCCAAATCGGTCCATCTGTCCTCCCCACCCAGAAGCGCCGACCGAAGCCGCTGCTGCCGGAGAGAGCGCAAGCATGGCCGCCGACGCGAAGGAGGTGGTGCGCATGTACCGGCGCATCCTCAAGCTGGTGCAGCGGTACCCGAGCGTCAAGCGGGACGCGATTGCGCGCGACATCCGCGCCGAGTTCCACGAGAACAAGACGCTCGCGGACGCGCAGAAGGTGCGCGAGAAGGTCATGGCGGCGCGCGCTGGCATCCAGGAGCTCTCCCAGTACGCGTCGCTGCACGCCTCCGCGCTCGACTGGCGCGTCGAGGTGGGCCGCAACGCGCTGCCCACGCCCGCGATCGACGACGGGGGTGGTGTTCGCGCCAAGCCGGTCGGTGACAAGCGCAAGTGACGCAGGCGGCGCGGAGGCGTCGAGGCGGAATAAACGCTACGACTTCCGATCGGCGTTGATGCAGATACTAAGGCTGTAAACGCGGTGTGCACGCCGCTCGTCTTCCCCTTCGCACGCACTACTTGGCGCGGCTGGGTGGAGGAAAACAGCGCTCGCAGCTCTGGCAGCACTGCTCGCACACGGGGCCGAGCTGCGTCTGCGGGACGAGCACGAGGTCGCCCGTGAGCTTAGACGTGGTCATGCTCAAATACTTGCTGACGGGCTCGTCCTCCTGTGCCGCCTACCCATCAATGGAAGCGTGTCAATCCACCACGAGCTCCAACCAGGAGCAGCGCAGCAGGACCTATCGCGTCCACGCACCGAGAGCACGAGAGGCACCGAGTCGTCCTCGCTGGGAAAGTAGCCGAACCAATACGTTTGCATGGCGCTCGAGGGCCATCCGTGCGGGTTGCTGGACGCCTCGATGAGCGCGAGCACCTCCTGGAACAGCAGCGTGCGACTGCGCGCGTCGTGAGTCGACTCGCCGTTGCTTGCCGGCTGTTCCTCCTCGAGTCGCCCTACCGGATCATGTCGTTGTCGTCCTTGAGCTCGATGCGCGGCCGCAGCTGCGAAAACGTGACAGTCTCGACCTCTGCGTCCTCCACATTGACCGTGCCGACCACGGGTAGCAGTCCGCCCTGCGTCCGAGTTCGCCCGTCCGTCACGACGTGTCCGGCTCGTTCGCGAGGCGCTAGGCACGAGCTCTACCTGGATGGTGCCCACGACAAACGAGTTCTGCTCGCGCGGGTCCGACGGGAACGTGAACACGCGCACTTTGACGCGCACCATTGCCGCTAACGATGACTGAGCGAGAGATTCGTCTTGGAGCCAAGAGCCGCGAAGGCCGCAAATAGACAGACTCGACTCGCCAACGCCTTCAATCCGTCACTTGCAACGAATGAGGCTGCGGCATCTGCACAGGTGGAGACGTCCAGCACAGAGCACCAAACGCACAAGTCGAGCACGCAAAGCAAGCAAGTCGTGTTGATCGCCATTACTTGGAAGCAATCGACAACGCAACGCAGCCAAGGGTTCCCACCTTCGCGCACGCCATTCATAGACTACAGGAGATTTCTGTGACATTAAATATCTCGAGGCCGGGTCCAGCCGGCACCGCGCCGACCGCAGCGGACGAAGGGGTCGCGGGGAAAGCCTCGAGCGCCAAGGGCGAGAACCCAACCGAGTGCTCCCGCCGTTCTCGAGCTTCTTGCGTCCCCTTGCTCTCCTGGTCGAGCAGCAGCCAGGCTCTCGTCCCGGTCCGTCGTACCGCGAGGCGCTTAGATGTACGCCCAGCCAGAGCGCTCAAACGCGGTCGACACGTCCGGCTTCTTGTCGTCCAGCGGCAGCGACGCGGACGCGCCGAAGCGCTTCTCGGCCGACGACGCGTGGCGGCCCTCCACCAACGGGCGTGCAATCACCGACTTGAGCTGGTCGAGCATCGTCACGGAATGAGTTGATCGCTTGCTTGCTTGGGTCGAGCGTCCGAATGACGAAGACTACGCAAATTGGGAACTGAGCGCCAATCAGCCCGCGGCGGCGGCGGCGGCGGCGACGACGACAGCCGGACGGCGGGCAGACTCGCGGACTGTATGGATGTGCGCGCGCCACCATCATCACGGCCATGCAGGCAACACCAACGCACAGCTCCACGTCCGTCGAGTCGACGCGTCGCAGGTCGAATCATCGGCCTGGACGGACGCCGCGCGATGGCACCGCACCTCTGCTTTTCCATCTTCAACGCTTGGTCCAGGCGTCAAACCGCTTTTCGACGCTTGGAGAAAACTGCTGTAACCAATACCCCGACGAAACCAATGCGAAGTGGCTGGTCGCCGTCGACGGGGGAAGGGATGCAAATCACTGCGCTGATTGGCGGAGCGGAAATCATCGTCGTGACGCACCGGCGTCGACAGTGCGCTCACCTGGTCCCTCCCACGCGCTCATTGGCTGGGCTGGCAACGAAACCTAGTCTTCAGCGCCGCTTCAAGATCTAGCTTGCCGGCGGTTTTCGGACCGACAGCTCCAACTCGCGCGCCGCCGAAACGCTGCGCTCGCTGCCAACGCCCTCCGGCTGCGCACAGGCGTCTCGCGACCTCGCACTCGGCCTCGACTGGACGGACAAACAGTGTGCTCGGCGCAGTCGCGAGTTTCACATGGTTTGCGGCTCAATAGGGCATGCGTCGCCATGGTGCAGGACGGCAACCCACATGGCTGTCCTTCAGGGGGTGGAAAAACACGCGACGAGGCAGCCTTCGAGAACGAACGCGAGCCAATGCTGTCTTGCGAATCAACGGAAAACAGGAGAGCATTTACGTCCCTGTGTACACGAATAGCCGCGAGGAACGAGTGTCTTGATTCGCGTACTTGTATATGACACTGCTGTGAGAACCAATATATTGTAGGATATCGTAGTATTCTTTGATGAGAAAAGCAGAGATGGACGAAGAACCCGACTCCGCTTTCTTCAACACAAAGCACAGCAACCACAACTTCAATGTGGCGTGCTGCCTGTTCGTTCGCCTCCGAGCCAACGATCTTCCGATCGCGCTTCTTGCTTCTTGCACCGCGGACTGGTGCGGCTTCGTTCGGTCATGAGCGTCCTGCGTGAGCCCAAGTCCAGGCGTAGCAAGCTTCGTTGCACAGGACCGGTCCGGACGAGGCGCACGAGGCCCAATGCGGATCGGAAGCGCAAAGAGCCAAATCGCGGGGAAACAGTGACGAAGGTGACAACCGAGCGTCCTATCGGCTTGAGCGGCGATGCGCAGTCGTCCTCGGTCTTCATGCTTGCCGATCACCATGGATGCTTGTGCGTGCTCGACGCCGCTGGGAGGCGCGTCAACAGCGCGCTCAAAGCCACACACGAACGTGCTTGCTCGTGATGCTGCTTCGTATGCTGCCGGTGCTCACCAAGCAGCAATCATTCGCGTTCGTCTCCGTCTCAAGGTTCCAGTCGGATGGCTGCCTTGTGTATCTGCTTCTCCTCGAAAGTGATGCAGCAACGCGCATCGGTGTCATTGTGCCTAGTAACTGCGGCTCCGTGATGGCGGCGCTCTTGCCCGTCAGTGGCTGCTGCGGACGATGCGAGTGCAGCATGCATGCGTTCGAGTCTGGGAGCGATGTCAAAGAACCGTACCCGCAACAAATATAAGTCCGCCGATTCACTTGGCAGTGGCGGGTGCGATCGGCGTTGCCATCGATCAGCTCGCTCCGAACCAAGCGAGACTATGGTCGAGGCGGCCTCTTCTGTGATCGGGAAAGCAGACCGATGGCTGGCGAGTTGCACTGCACGAAACAGATCGTTTCGAAGCGCACTTCGACTTCCCGCGGCAACAATTCCCGACGCTCCAGCAATTCGCTGAACACGCGAGCACGGAGGGGTCGAGGCGTGAACACCAACTGCCCGTGCCACGCAGCAGTGCAGCGCAGACAGCCCCACTGGATGGAGGAGATCGGAGGTGAAACGGCGGATGGGTTCGACGCAGTCACTTGTGAATTGGACCCTCATTTCGTTCAACGCATTAGGATCGAGTGATCCGAGACCGAGGAGGATTGGTGAGGGCCATCAAAGGCTCTGCGGAGATGGTGCCAAGACGGCGCCACCGCTCGAATCGCGGAGCTGACGAGGGCTCGTCTGTCGTCTGTTGTCGCCCTCCCGATGTCGTCTCGTGGCAACTCTGAACGATGGCGCGGTGTTGTGCTCCTCGGCGGTGCAGTGCATGCAAGTATCCCTCGGAGCAGCAGTGGATTCAGTGTCGCGCGCAGCCACGCGGACAATGCCATGCTCAGTTCATTCGGCCGGCTCCGAGACAGCTCGGTTCAGCTTGTCGTGTGGCACCAACTCGACGCGTGCTTCGACATCTTTGAGGCGGGGTGTAGCTGGCACGACACCTGCGAGGCTTCGCCGTCATACGACAACAGACCGATTTCGATACAAAAGCAAAGCGGCAGTTTCATCGGAGTTGCCATCGTGAGGAGACAGTATCCGAGAAGTCTGTCGGCGGGCCGCTCGAGCCTCGCCTTGTCGTCTTGCAGCGCGCGAGTTGGTCGCCAATGGCTCAATCCTGGAGGCGTCAACAGAGTGACGCCGTTGAACTTCCACACTTCAACAGCGCTTGTGGCTGGCGTTTTGTCTAATCGACGCTATACCGTTGCCAATTCAGGGGTTTCAGATCTTTCGCGCGCACATATTCTATGCATTCCCCTCAACTCGCAACCACCGTGCCCTTTCTGAACGCAAATCGATTTCAACGGCAGTCAGGCAATCCTGTTGAACTCGCTGCACTGTGTTGCACGGTGTGTCGTGTGCACTCCGATCGGCCCCTCGCAGGTCTGCGCGGCTCCGTATGTAGTGGTGGGACTGCACGCCGTGCAACCAAACGGGTGTGAGTGCGGCTAGATGCCTCGCGTCGTGCATGACCCGTGCATTGCAAACTCATGAAGGTATCTCGTCACCAAGTGGCTGTCGTGGTAGTCGAGAGGGGAGGGCTCGCCACGCGCATGACCGACCCATGCCGACGATTCCGAGGCCTTCTGGATGGCGGTGCAGGCGCACCTCCGACCTGTGCAGGCACGCCACGATCGACGCCGGCGAACGGACGAGCTCCCGCGGAGACACCACGAGCAGGTGAAGCGGAGAGATTGGTTCCTTCGACGCCAGCGACGTCCAAGCCACGAACGCGCATACACCACGCGTGGCCACAACCAAACGGAGACGGCTGCCCTGGTCGCCGCCAGCATCTCCGCGGCGGAACCCACATACAGTGCACCGACTCACCACCGCCCCACCAGGCGGACGACACTGAAGATTGCGGCGGAGTGGGATTCCGCCGAAGGCTGGCCCCGCGTCACATCACTCGCGAGTGTACACGGCACACTTTGATGCACAGCTAGAAAAAGCGGGACATCCCCCTCGACGCTTGCTTGGCGACTTGGCCGTGAGATTTCTGACGGATGCTCTGGACCACGATGCCGAACTTGCACAGTCCGAACAATTCGATGAATTTCGATGTCGTGGCTGGTTCTGGGTGTGTGCTACTCTGCGCCGCATCAACGCCTGTGCGGCGGTTCCCAGCGTTTTGAGCCAAGCGTGAGTCGTTGAGCTCATCCATTCGAAGAAGAGCGCGCCGCGACAGTGTCCCACAAACCATTGGCGGTCCAATACCAATGCGGCAGCGGGAAGCCTCGAAAGTGCCGGGAGCACGGCGGTCCGGGAGCTCCGCCAGACAGTTTGGATGCGCGAAAAGCCGCCACGAGTGATCGCAGCACAGTCGCGCCGCGAGCGGAGCGGAGCGACTCTGTTCCATCCAGCGCGCGGAGAACGTGAGGTCGCCGCCTGGCAGATCTCTGAAATCTCTCGGGCAGAGCCAACGGAGTGCTCGGACCCTGGCTGTGCACCACCTGTGCCTCAGACGCCTCGCGCAGCTGGCGTACACCACCACCGGGTGATCGTTCCCTCGACCTCCCCGCGTCGCGTTCGGGCTTGAAGTTGGCGCCTGCAGAGTGGCCCCGGTGTTGAACGCTTCAAGCCCACAGTGTGGCGCAGTGAGATCAGACAGCGCCAACCAAGAGCGATGGGGACAGACCGATCAACCAAGCGCCGTGTCGCTTCGGAGCGCACCTACACGCGGAGGAGTAGGATGCGCCGATGCCCGAGGCCGATCTGCCCGTGCGCTGACAGCGACCGCCGATTCGACGCACGGGGGTGACGACGTGCTAGTGTTTGGATGGATCCGACGCACTGACGCGCGGGGAACCGGGAAAGTCTCGCGGGTCCTTGAGGGCGTCTCGTTTCCCCGGCGAGTCGTCACTTGCCAATTCGCCTCGCCCTGCCAAGCCAAGACCAACCGAGCGCCAGCGGCCATGGACCTCGAGAAGCGCCTGACGGTGGACTACTCCAGCCATGCGTCACCCAAGCGCAGCAGTGCTGTGAACGATGAGACTCCCGAGAAGGACTCGAAGAACTACCCGTCCATCTGGTTCCTGCTAGCCATCTCGATGCCTCGCATGGCCACCAACATGGCCTGGGCCGCCCAGTGGGCCGCGATCGGACCGTACATGCAGACGATGCTGCCCGGCTGGCAGGTGCAGCTCACGCAGCTGAGTGGCCCCGTCGTCGGCATCTTCGTGAGTCCGCTCATCGGCATCTTCAGCGACCGCAGTATCAACCGCTTCGGCCGCCGCCGCCCGACGCTCGTCATCTCGGCCATCCTCAGTATCCTCTGCTGGATCCCGATGGCGTACGTGAAGGAGATCGGCGACGCGCTCGGAGACTACGGCACCGGAGTCGAGGGCGAGCCGACGGACCGCACGTGGACGGCCAACATCACCATCATCTGCTACGTCTGGATGGACGTGACGGTCAACTGCGTGCAGACGCCAGCGCTGCTGTACATCGCCGACCACGCTGGCGAGCGCCAAACGATGGGTGCCGCGCTCGCGCAGGGCTGGTCCATGCTCGGCGCGCTCGTGATCGCCATCTACATCCAGGCGTTCGGACCTGCGTACGACACCATGCACTGGTTCATGGGGATGCTGGCGGTCTGGATGGTGGTCTGCGTCGGCATCGGCTGCTGCGCCGCCAAGGAGGTGCCGCTCGACCGCGAGACTACGCCACGCCTCGGATTTTTTACGACCCTCAAGGAGGTGTGCGTGCAGATCTACCAGGGCTTCCTGGCGCTCCCCAAGACGCTCGTCATCTTCTACATCTCGTACTTCTTCATCTGCTATGCTAACGCCGCCTACAGCAGCAACAAGGGCCAGTTCTTCGGTCTCGAGGTCTACGGCGGCGACGCGACGTACGCCAGTACTTGCGGCGACTCGTGCACGGCGGCGCAGAAGGCGTATAACGATGGCGTCAACCTCGCCGGCGGTCTCTGTGACATGCTGCTCAACGTCGTCAGCTGCCTGTCGGCGTACGCCGTGCCCTTCTTCGTGCACTGGATCGGCGCCAAGTGGACCGTCACGCTCGCGTGCATCCCCATGGCGCTCATGATGATCGTGGCCTTCTGCAAGAACGTCTACTTCGACGTGGTCATCGCTGTCATCTCGTCTATCCCCAACAGCATGCTGACCGCGCTCGCCATGCCGATCATCATCCACCTCGTCAAGTCGGACTCGAACATCGGCATGCAGGTTGGCACCATCAACTCGGTCAACTGCATCGGCCAGATCCTCAACTTCTCCATCGCCGCGTCCATCGTCGAGACGTCGCTCGGCTACAAGCTCCCTGTGTTCCTCGGCGGCGCCTGCGCCTTCTGCGGCTTCCTCGTTGGTGCCTTCTTCTTCAAGCTCAAGATGTTCTCGATGTAAGGAGCTCGCGCTCGGTCCGCGCGTGCCATTGCGTCACGGGTCGCGGTGCTGACTGCACTCATTTGCAATCCCAACATGTCGTTTCCTTGATCTGATCGCGGTGTCTTGTTGACACTCGCTTCGGATGGCATTGCTTTTGCCTTGAGTACTCAATGCCATTCACAAGAGAGCAAGCGTTGCGCAACTGCTCCATGAACAACCCCGGTCCGTGAGCACTCCTTTGATGAATGCATCGGACATTAGAGGGAGTGACTCGTCCGCTTCGGCGGTTATTGCGAGCGTCTGACGACACTAAACGAACGCTGAGCGCTCGGAGACTTGATGCGAGCTTCTGACCTCGCCTTTCACCACGATGAGCATGTGGAGGCATTCGAATCTCAGAGAAGCACCGCTCCAATGGTACTGCGTCGAGGCATTTCATTTGGCCGTGCAGCGGAACTAAACGAGCTAAAGGTAGTAGTTTCAGTCGTGCCAGATTGCGTGGACGTCGCCCGGTGTATTGTAGAAAAGTAAGCATTCCCGCTTGTTAGCTCCGAGTTCTTCGTCATCCACTCTGGCATATTCAAGTAGAAATGCGACCGTTCTGCTCATTTGATGGTATTCCCATACCTTAGCAAGCGCTTCACGGCAACGGACACTTCAAAGAGCTTCTTCTTCTCACAAGTGTTCCTACGTGCAATGGGCAGATCGGACACTCCTCACTCCCCCTCAAGTGGAACGATCGCCTGATACGCATGTCGTTCCTGAAAGCGCCGCCATGCACGTGTGCAAATGGTTACTACCACCGCGGCTACCACCACCATCATCGCTGTGAGAGCTATGGTCGAAACAAACAAGAGCTCCGACAGCCTTCTCGCCAATACGCTCAAATCTTCAGCCAGCGCTTCGTTCCCAGTGCACGTCATCTTCGCGGTTTGGCACTTTTCTTGAGCCTCCGTAGGAGCTGGTGGTTTTTCACTCGCTGGAGTTCTGGTCGCTTCAACTACAGCTGTCACAGGCGGAGCTGCTGTCTGTGACGAGTACGTGGTCGCACGCGGTAGCGCGGGTGAAGGTGATGGCGGAGCTTTTGTATTCTGCGAGACAGACGGAAGTGGCGTTGTCGATGATGTTGGAGTCGAGCTACTGGGGATTTGGCTGTGGATGTCGCCCGCAGGAGCAGCAGCGGGGGCAGCAGCAGTAGCAGCAGCAGCAGAAGTAGCAGCAGCAGCAGCAGCAGCGGCGGCGTCGGCAATTTGGCTGTTCAAATATGAGCGGACGCATTCATCCACCAGCGAGTCGTGCGTCTCAACTATACTCACATCTCCGAAAATGGCCAGCTGAAAGCGTATGAAGCGGTTGAACCGGTCGACCTTGCGCTTCAGTATCATCAACAAATCGAGCTGGTGTGCTGACGGGAGGTCGCACCGGTAGGTTTGAAACGTTGCGCGTAGCAATACTTCTCGAATGAGCGTACACATGCAATCTCTCAGCTTGATCGGAATGTCGTTGCCCAATGTGCCGACCGAAATAGTCTGTCTCACCTTTCTGCTGTCCAGATTTCTTTCGAAGGCAATGAGGCATGTGCTCTTGGTTCTCAATCGAAATTCCTTGAGTAAGCTCTGGAGCTCTCTCTTCTCGATTATCACCTCATTGTTGCTTGGATCGAACAACTGCAGCAAGTCGATGAACACCCGATAGGCGTACGGGTCGATTGTGCCACTCCGGTGATACACGGTGGAATAATCTCTTTCATTCTGACAGTCTCCTTGCTTTCGGGTGGTCTGAGAGCCTACAGCCGCTGGAAAACACGTGAGCGAGCCAAAGATGACCACAAATATCGTCGTCGACACGAACAGGCATCTCATGCTGAAGCTTCGACCAGGGTACTTGGGTCTCGTGGTGCGGATTTTCGGAAATGGAGAAGTCTCTGCGCCACAAGATCCTGCGACTCTTCGTAGCGAAGAGTGATGGCGGCTCCCCTCTTGGAGGAGGATCTCTCCGCCCCACACCGTGATCTCACTGTCGCAAAATCATCAAAAGATCACAAGCCACAGTTCTGCCAAGCTTGATGTCTTTGCTGACTATTGCATCGATCGTGATGGCGATTGCTATGCGATTCGGAGACACTAGCTCTGCTCATGCAGCAGTCCAAACCAACTCAAGTGCTGACTTTGGTGGAGAGTTCGATCTGCCTGTCTCCGGAGAAGTCTACGGCGAGGTTTTCTTCTATGCAGACATGTTCCAGGATCTAGACACGTACGCTCGCATTCATTCACGGCTCGTCCGCTTGTCCAACACACTCCAACCGAACGATGAAGTGACGGATCTAAAGATTTACCAGGCGTATTGGTCCTTTCTCGGGCCAACCTATTCGAGATTAAAGTCATATGCCTCTCCAACCCGCGAGCTAGAAGATATGTACGCTCAAGACCGCCAGATGCAGTACTATATTGAGGCGAACAAGGACATCACGAAGCCCTTGACAATGCAGGAACTCGAAGCTCGAACAACCACCTTGTTCTGCTATTTCTTTTCAATAGTAATCTTACGAACGGCAATGGAACACAGTGGCGAGGCATGGCTGTTCAGCAAGTCCATCGCAGACGACGATCTCGACGCAATCGACCGCTCGATCGCACGAGCCTTTGACGGTGTGTACCACAACTCGCGCGTCTACGGCCTGCTCTACCACGAGTCGTTGTTGCCGATCTACGATCTCATGTACCAGGTCTGCGTGGGCGACGCGCTCGATAAACTTCGTGGACATCCTGGTCGCTAATTGACTGACTGACAGCGGGAGGTCTCGTCTGCAACTGCCCCCACTTGGTCCGCTGCATCTTCATTGAAGCGCGAAAGCTTGCTGCGGCCACGCCTCACGCCTCTCAGGCGAATTCTACCGCAGATCAGCTCGGACGAGCAGGCGTCGCTCTCGGGATAACGTTTGAGACAACCACCTCCGGTCTCTTCGGCATTGTCTCCGAGTCGGAGCGCCAAGATTCGCTGCGTCAAATGGCTGAGATGCGTCGGTCGCTTCGTAGGAATGAAACAGATTGCCCGCCTCTTTCACTCGCAATCCGATCAAATCGCCACTACGCTGAACACTGTCCTGGACATCAAGCGGATGAATTCATCGCGCTGATGCGACTCAGGAGTAGCACAGCGTCCACAGACGCAAAGGCATGCAGAGGCGAGCGCAGTTGCTCCCTTTCCATTTTGCTTGTCTCCACCACTATGGACACCAATGAAACCAAGCAACTTGCCGTGGACGATGAAGTCGCGAGCACCCTCGAGCTTGCGCACAAGCTCAAGTTCCGTGCGCTTCACCAGCTCCCAACACAGCGAGTCTATCGCCCGTTTGCCTCCACACGCGAGTCTCATTGCCCATCACCCGTGAAATACGCCACTGTCTGCGGCCTCGACGCGATCGAAGGATCCGAGTCAGATCTACCGCGCGCCGCTGCCTCCTCACTCACGAGCTAGAACTCGGCGCTGAAGCGCGTCTCGAAGGCGCCGTCGTCCACCACCTCGTTGCTCTTGAAGATGCCTTTGCCAAAGTACTCGGCGACCGTGTTGAAGCCGTCGGCGGCCGTCTCGAGCTGGTTGAAGAACTGCTCGTGGTTGCCGGCCTTCTGCTCCAGCTGCGTCTTGAGCCCGAGGATGTGACGGTGGTCCATCGAGCACGTCATGCACTCGCGCTCCGTCTCCGAGATGCAGTTGAGGTGGAAACTGTGCTGGCAAAGGAAGTGAACGGCCGGCAGGTCCAGGTCGTGGTTGCACAGGTCGCACTTAGTGGCTTGGAACACGACCGCGCGGCTCCCGAGCTGCGCGATCTCGTCCTTCATCTGCTTCGTGTCGCTCTTGAACGCCTTGATCTTGTCCTCGTCTTCGGCGATGCGGCGCTCGTCCGCCGCCAGTTGGTTCACCAAGTATTGCTTCACCACCGACACGGGCAACTCGCGCGACTGGCTCAGCACCTGCACCACCTGAAGCGGCGGGATCACCGGGTTCGCGTCCATAAGCGCCAGCAGCTGCTTCAGCTCCCTCCAGTCCTCACCCGACGACGAGGACGCCAGGCTGCCCTTCGGCCGAGGACCGCGCTCGGCGAAGTACTTGAGCGCAAGCGACCACAGATTCGGGTCCTTCTCGCCGTGCTTGCGCACCTCATCCAGGATGCTCTCGTCGTCGTTCTCCTCGATGTGGAACTGCACCAGCATGTGGTACATGTGCAATTTGTTGTACAGGTACCGCTTGCCCTTCTTCATGCCGTGCATCTGCAGGTGGATCAGCGCGTGGTCGGCGTCGTACTTCACACGCGGGTTGTCGAGGATCTGCAGCACCGCGTCCTCTTTCTCCGCCAGCGAGCGTACCGGTGCCTTCGCCGCCGCCGACTTGCCTTCGTCGTCGCTTCCGTCGTCCCCGCCCGCGTTGTCCGCGTCCTCGTCGCTCAGTACCATCTCAAGCAGCGTGTTACCGATCGACGTGTTCGTGACCGTCTCCACCTCGACGATGTACTGGAGAAACTCCTTCAACTGCGCGCGGTGCGACACGAACAAATGCAGGAAGTCGCCGGGGTCCGACTTGAGACTCGGGTTGCCAGGCACGAACTTGCCCGTGCACAGCTGCTTCAGGAGCTCCGTCGTCGGTCCCGGCAAGTGCGTCACCAGTGTGCGGCCGTACTTGCGGAGATTCGAGTCTGCCTCCGAGAAGCTCAGGTGCTTGATGTACTCGAGCGCGTCCGTCACGCGCTCCTTCTCCTTGTCTGACAACGCCACCGAGTCCTCCGACTCGACGTAGCTGATGCGGTCGAGCTGGATCTTGAGATACCAGCTGTGCTCTTCGTGCTTCCGCGCTAGCGTGAGCGCGTGCTTCGGGTAGTTCTCCCACAAGACGCTGATCGCCGTCTCCACGTCAAAGTTGAGGTGCTGCTGCTGCTGCTGGAGCGAGTCACGGCTCTTGCTCGAGTCCTCCGATTGCTTGGTCGCCATGCTGCCAGCGCGGTCCGCCCTCGCCTTCTTCGCCGGGTCGACCTCGTCCAGCTGGATGAACTTGTCGAGCTTCTTGACGTCCTTCAGTTTGGTGTAGCAGTTCAGCAGAAGCGTCGTGTGCTCGGCGTTCGCAAACGCCTTCTCGTGGAGCGCCTCCAAGTACGCCGTCAGGTTGTGGATCCGCTGCGCGTCCAGGAAGCGGCGGATCACGTAGGACGGCTCGACGTGGCCGATCGTGCGGACGTACTGGCGCAGCGACCCGTCGTAATCGCCCTTCAGGTACAGGTGGTCGCCATACATGCGGAAGATGTCCATGATGCTGTTGATGTCGTAGTTAGAGCTGAACGCAAGTGAGATGGCAATCGAGTACAGATTCTTGCGGAACAGGATCTCGAGCTTCGAAGTCGTGTCCTTCTCGCTCAGCCGGTACACGTGCCCGACCGACGAGACCACAAAGATCGCGCCGAACTCGCTCACCACGTGCCGGATCTCCTCCATGTCGTCCAGGCCGAACCGAGCGCCAGGTGCCACCGAGCCGCGCGAGCTTCCGGGAGCCAGCGGCGGTCGACGCGCACCACCCACGCCTGGGACGCCCTTGCCGCCCACGCCGACGCTCGTGAGCGTCCAGTTGAACGCGATGAACTTGTTCTGCAAGTCGTACACGTTCACTTGATGCCGGCCGCGCGGGTCGACGTGCGCGACCAGCAAGTAGTGCTTGAAGAAGCTCAGGTATTTCTTCTCCCCCTCGAAGCCGAAGCACACGGAGCGGTCCTCCGTGTTGTAGAAGTACACCGCGTCGGTCTGCCCAACAGCGAGCTCGCCCTCGTCGTTCACGCACGCGCAGTTCGCGTCGACACCGCGCTCGTCCAGCACAACCGCGCGAGGAGGCATGCCAGCTGCTCCGCCAGCGGCCTTGGTAACCGCGGGGTCGTCGTGCGTGCAGTGATAGCACGTCAGCCCTCTGCGCGTCGAGGCGTAGACGAACACGTGTGACACCGTCGCCGTGATCGGTTTGCTCGTAAACGCGAGGCCCGTGACAGGGTACTGTCCTGCTGGCTGCAGCAGGTGCGGCGGTCGGTCCGACGATCGGCGCTTGAGGTCGCTGCGGAACAAAATGACCGCGCCGTTCTTGAGCCCAACAGCGAACTGGCTGACGTCGTCGTGCACCGCGAACGCCGTCACGGCTTCTTCGGGATACTAATGCGCAAACACACACGTCCACACACAAACACACACATCCACACACAAACACAGCGACGAGTGTCAGCGCGCTAACTGCCGGCACGGATAGCGTCGCTCGACGCCACCTACCTTCTTGGCGAAGATGGGCACTTGCTGGAGCAACTTGGGCTTGCCGTCGCGGTCCTGCTGGTCCGTCCGCCAGAAGCGCGCGACCGCCGTGCTCTTGCCCGACTGCTTGGTCGTGTACACCTCCTCCGCGTTGGCGGAGCGGCCGGCCTCGGCAATCGCCTTCGATTGCGCCTTCTGCTCTTCGCTGCGCGGGTCGATCCCGTCGCCGACCGTCACCAGCACGTTGCTACGCTTCATCTGCGCGTTTTCGTGCGAAAAAACACGGGTTGAGGGCGGTGAGCGCACGCGCGAAGAGAGCTTGCTCGACAAGCGCCGCGTACCATGACCACGTGCGAGACGAAGTGTTCGTGCGCCTGAAACTTGCGCGCCTCGAGCTGGCGGTTCGCGAGGTGCACGAACCCGTCGGCGTCGCCCACGCAGATCATGCCGCGGTTCGCACTCATGGACGTGATGTCCACGCCCTGCGCTCGGAAAGAGGCATCGCGTCGTCCGGTGAAGTACGGCGAGGGGGGAAGCGCTCAGTTCTCGCGTCCAGAGTCTCTGCGCGAGACGCGGAAGCCCGCGGCCAGCAACGGAGGGGGAGCGCACCTTCATCCACGGCCCATTGCCGTCCTTGAGCACCTCCTTGTCGAAGAACGCGAAGCGCCGCCACTGCGCCATGGTCGTCGCCGCAAGCGCTTCTCGCGCAGTTCGGCCCTTTCCTCTCCGGATCTACCGCCTTGACCCCGTTCTCAACAAAAGCGGCAGGAAAATGTCTCTTTCGGCCAATCGAGTGTGTATGGTGGCATTTCTTTTGTCCAATCATCGAGCACTATAAAGATCCAACATTCCGGCAAAACTTGAAGAATCGCCAGCATTCTGCCTCAAGATGGAGTCGTTGCCTCGTTGCACCCTGCGCGCGTCGCGGGCCGCGGCGTCTCCATCAGAATGGCGCTCATCATGGACTCGTCGACGTCGTCGAGGCGCAGGCTGTGTGTCGGTGATCTCAGTCGGCGCGACTGCGACTGCGACTGCGACTGCGGGTTCGGAAGCGATGCGGACCGCGACTCCCACGTCTTGCTCGCGAGCGTCGGTGTTGGCGTCGAGCGTCGGCGAGAGGTCAAGGGCGAGCGAGGTGGCACCTGCGCGACGGAGGCTTCCTCGCGCTCCAGCTCGTCCATGTCGAGCAGCTCGGTCGAGTTGTGCGCGGACTGCCGCTCGTTGAACTGTACGACTTGATCGTCTTTTGTCTGTGTCAGATGAACAACACACTTTCGCCACGACACCCGTCAGGTTCATCCGTCAGCGACCGACGCAATCTTGCCTCGGACCGCACTCACCTGCAAACGTGGACTCAACTCCGGCAGGCGCACCATCGAAGAGCTACTCGGGGGGTGATTCAGAGTTCTCCTGGTATCCTTCGAGCGACCCGCGCCGCCCGCGTCTTCAGAAGCAACAGCGTCGCAGCCGCCGTAGAATCGAACGACCGAGTCGACCTTGCTCTCCGCGCGCGAAGGCGACGGCGTTCCATCTTTGTCGTTCGAGTCGCGAAAGGTGTGCGCCGCCTTGATCTGCTCGAAGCGCTGCTGCGGCTCCAGAGGAGCGTCGCTCGGAAGTCTCTTGATCACCTGCACTTCGTTCAACTGGTCGGTGGAGATCCGAAGTCCGGACTCCTGTTCGCGAGACTCTTTCCCTTTCTTCCTCTTGCTCTTGCGCTTGCTCAACGTTCTCGCGCTTGCCTTCTTCCCCGCGTCCGATTCCTCCTCCGACGACAGCTGTGACTCCAGTCGCTTCTTGGCAGGTGGCTGCGGCAAGACCTCGTCCGACACAGCGTCCACGTGCCTTTTGTTCAAAATCTCGTTCACAAGGCGCTGTTTCGAGCTTTGGCACCGCGCCGCGTCCTGCTTGTCAGTCACGACAGCGACATCATCGATAACGTCGTCCGGAGAGAAGGTCTCGACGATCGTGTCGGCTGGCTTGGTCTTGGAGCTTCGTCCTCCCATCCCGGCGCGCCACCGATTCCGACTCTGGACGGGATCGGAGCGTCGATGCGCGGCACGCCTCGCCGGCACGCTGCTTGTGCATGCGTCGTTGCCGCTGGGTGGCACTCCAGGACGGAGGTCGACTCGAATGCACCGCTATTTTCGGCGCATTGGGTGAAGGTTTGTGATGGTCTCGTGGAATAGGTAAGCCGCGACCATGTCGCCACGGCGACAACGGACTCCATGTCGGACAGCGACTTACTTGCCTATCGATGAGATGAACCAGCGGAACCATGTCACTAGACGTGCATAATCAAAGGGGTGGCCATGTCGACGCTGAAGCGCGGCAAACAGCATGCGCTGAGGCGTTTCCGATCCGGATGTTGTCGCCGCGCGCAACGACACCCGAAAGACAGAGGCGAGAGCCACACTGCAGACAAGGTCTTCAAGGGGGACGGCGAACGCAGCTCTATCGTCATGCCTACAACCCCTCAAAGTAAAGTGACTGGGAAGACCAACAGCAGTGGTGAGTGCCACACATGCCGCCAGAAGGCGCTGGTCTTGAGAAAGCGGAGCTACCAGGCGTGCGAGCGTCGCCATCTTTGTGTGAGCGGCCGAGAGACGTGAATTTCTGCAACACGGCGATCTGGAGAGCCGCGCGACAGTTTGTGCGACCGCCTTCACGCTGGTCGCCAGTGCGTCGAGGACGCCGTCTCGCCGTGGACTTGACAGGTAAATCCGACCGCACAGGGTTTACCAATCCAAATCCCCCGCCAGGACGCTTGTCGAGCGTCTTGGCATCGACTCGAAGTACGGGGTGGCCTGCGATCTCACCGACACGTTCCAACCACGCGCACGCATCTTCATGCGCTCTGCCGACAAAACTCGGACGGGCGTCCGAAGCCGGCCACCTCGCACTCGGCGATCAGCACGAGGTTGATGGCGGCGTTGATATCACGATCCCAATGGCTGTCTTGCCTTTGCACCGACGTCGGTGGCGTCTCTCTTTGCCGCGGAGACTCGTGTCCACAAGATAGCGCGCCTTCGAGAACGGCTGGCCACAGGTCGAGCAGAGCTTGCTCGTGTTCAACTCCTTCAACAGAACCACCGTCGTGCGTCTGACGAGCACCTCGTGCAGTCCCTTCACGGAACGTGGAGCATGTCCTCGAATGCCACTGCATCGACTCCAGTCTTTGTAAGCGACCAATGTCTGCGCGTCGGGAACCGGTACAATGCGCGCCGCGATCGTGTTCACCGCCACTTGTGCGCATCGCTTCTGGGAGAGCTTCGTCTTCGCAAAGCAGTGATCCCACCAGAACGACAGCAACGGCTGCAGGTGCGTCAACACGTAGCGCAATCGCTCGAGGTAAAACGCATAGGACGAGGTCTTGAACGACGACATCCCGGCGATTCGAGCACCATATTCTTGTGGGAACTGTGCGTGGAGTGCCTTCTCCCATGCATTCTCTCGTCGAAACCCTGCCAAGTGCGGTATTCCTTCGAGCTCACGCTCACGAAAGCGTTCCCATCCTTCGTCCACCGCCTCTTGTTCTCCACGACCTTCTCGCGCTGGATCCACAACGGGTAGTCAGCCTTCTGGTTCGACTTGCGATGTCGCCGCGACTCTCTCCTCCGCCTGCAGCGTCGTCCACAGCGCGTCTTGCCGATGGTACGGCAAGCCGCCGTACACAGCGATCGCATGCCAGGATCGAGGTCCACCACGGTGTCCAGAAAGTGGTTTCTCGATCGTATGCGCAGGCAGAGACTGTAGAGCGTCGTGGCGTTGATCGGGATGTGCGCCGTGTCGAACGAGGTCGAGCACGGGAACAGCATGAAAGCTTGAACGCCTTTCTCGTTCGGCACGGCTTCCATTCTGACCTCGACCGCTTGCTGGAAGCGCCACAGCAGCGGCACGTAGAAGCGAAATCGATGCAGCTGCGAGAAGCCTTGGTTGCCTGGCGGGTAGCGATCGCCACGAAGAGGAGAACCGGTGATTCTCGACGGCCACGGATTTCATTGTTCGGTTCAAGTTTCACCCGGAGGCGTGAGCATCTGCCGCATCTCGTCGGCCTCGGACAACTCGCTCGGCTCGGTGTTGTAGCACGCTGTCAAGACGGCATGATGCTTCGCTCGGTACGTCTTCTTCGCGGCTTTTGTCATGTGGATGTGCCCTCGTGGTAGCGGATGCTGATGTACAGCCGCAAGCACTTGCGGAACTGCTCTCGGAGCATGGCACCAGCGTTGACTGCCATCTGCTTCCCCCGCTCAGACTTGTGCTCTGTCATACCTAGCGTTGTGGTCACCGGGGAGCAACCCGCTTGCGCTTGTTCACCTTTGTAGATCGCGATGGCTCTCCATAGCTGCGGATGTCGGAGCTGAATCTGCCTGACATCTTGGGATGCTGGCGCTGTCGAGACGCCGTAGCAGCAATGCGCGAAGAATAGCTCATCAAACACTGGCAGCTCGAGGCCCTCGCTCAGGCACCGCAGCGCGTGCAGATTCACGAGATGCCACTCCTTGACTTGGATCTGCTTCATGGCTCGACAGGTGCGTCGGATCTCGCGCAGGAGGATCCGATCCTCACACACTTGGTCCAATCGGCACTTCATGGAGCAACGGTCTTTGTCGAGCTTGAATGCTTTCTCTTTGAGTGTCGTCTCGGAGAGCACGCGCTCGCTACGGCCGGACGGCACGTCGGTCTTGCTCGTCCTGACCGCAGTGTGGTGCGGCACCGACGCAATCTGGACTGCTGATCCTACAAGCGCGCATTATGTCGCCAGTCGAGGTTCGCTGGAGAATATCCATGGCTGCAAAAGTCCATTGGACAATCCAGAATCTGGATTTTCAAAAGTCCAAAACGTTATCCAGCGGCGGTTTCCTGGATTTGACTTGGAAATGGTATGTGATGAGTCTTCTGGAGTTTTCAAGAATTCAGTAATCGCTGTTTGTGGCATCCCTCAGCATCGAGCGGCGCCTCCCAACCCAACCCAACCCAACCCGCGACATGACCTGCTCCAGAATGCACGCACTGTACCTTAGCGTTACTTCATCGTGCTATCGCGCGAGTCGCGCGTTGAGGAACACGTCGCCGGGCGACCGAGAAGGCACCGGGCAGTCAGCCGGCGGAGGCGGAGGCGGAGCGAGCGGCCGGGATGATCAGCCTGGACGAGAAGCCGATGCTGCCGACGCTCAGCCATGACCAGAAGGTCGCGGCCTGCATCTTGGGTACGTCGCGCAGGCAGCTCGCCGGCGCCTGTGTGCGCGCGCGCGGCGGTCGCTGACGCGCCACGCGGATGACGACGCAGCATGGTACCTGCTGAGCCTGGCGACGCTCTGGACGAACCGCTACGTGGTGGCCAAGCTACGGGTGGACTCGAACTACCTGTCGCTAGCACAGCTGGGCTGCTCCGTGGTCTGTGGCCTCGCCTCGGAGATCTACCTCGTGGGCTGGGCCGCCTGCAAGCGCGGCATCCGCCAGGTCGCTCGCGGCGGCGGGCTCAAGGACATGGTCGTGCTCGGCGGTGTCCGCATCCTGACGGTGCTGCTCGGGCTCACGGCGCTCAAGTACATCGCCGTGTCCTTCACGCGTGCGTGCCGCGCTCGCGGCCGATGAGCGGCCTGCGTTCGGGTGCCTGTCTAACGAGCACTCGGCGTGTGCGCAGAGACCATCAAGTCGTCGGCGCCGTTCTTCACGGTCGTGCTGACGTACATCTTGCTGGGCCAGCGCACGGGCTGGCGCGTCAACGCGTCGCTCGTCCCCATCGTCACGGGGCTCGTCTTCTGCAGCCTCTCGGACGCGTCGTTCCACGTCATCGGCTTCGTCGCGGCGCTCATGTCCAACTGCGTCGACTGCATCCAGAACGTGCTCACCAAGCGCCTGCTCAACCGCTCGTACACGTACGTTGGCTTCTGCTGCGTCCGCTGCGCGCCGCGCTGCAGATCTAACGCTCGGCTGTCCGCGGCGCCGACAGGACCTCGCAGCTGCAGCTCTACACCAGCATCATCGCCGTGGCGATGCAGCTCCTGTTCATCGCGTACAACTGGCTCTCGTCGCCGCGCGCGGAGGCCGCGGAGGGCGGCAAGGGCGAGGAGGTCTCGTCGCTCTACGTGCTGGCGCTGCTGGCGCTCGCCGGCTTTGGGTTCTACCTGCAGAGCGCGTTCGCGTACACGCTCATGAGCCTCGTGTCGCCCGTGACGCACAGCGTGGCCAACTGCGTCAAGCGCGCGCTCATCATCGTGCTGTCCATCATCCGCTACGGCGAGGTCGTCACACCGCTCAACTGGTCGGGCATCGCACTCGTCATCTGCGGCGTGTACCTGTTCAACACGGCGTCTCGCCTCGAGCGCGCGGCCGCCGACAAGGGCCCGGTGATCGCGCCGGTTGCGATCGCCGGCGCCATCACGAGGAGCACTATCGCCTCTCTGTCGGAGATCCGCGTCGTCAAGGGCCGGTAGGAGTCTCCCGCGCCGGCGAGATACTGATCATACACGCAGCGCGCGTCAGCTTCAGATCGGCCAAAGAGGCAAATGCAGCAGCATCGGCCTCCTTTGTTCGCCCGAGCAGCTCGGCGAGTGCGACCGACCCGAGCGGCGCCATTGTCCGATTCGCGAAAGTCGCGCGCTGTCTATTCTATCCGAGAGGGAGGACGCAGCGCGTGCAATGGCACGCCCGCGCGGCTCACGACCAGTGGCTGCATGTGGTTGATGCGCAGCCAAAGCGTTTTCGCGAGGTACTTCTTTCCCTGGCCGTTGGCGTTGTGCATGGAGACACCAACTGTCCCGAGGACAGTCGCCGCGCCGCGACGGATAGTGGCGAGCGTCTCGTTCGCCACGGCGCTCGCCTGGCTCGAGAGCGAAGCGATGCTCTCACAATTTTCCCTCGCGTCGATTACAGCGGGACTGCGCGGGCTCGTGGCGTGCCGACTGCAAAGGCGCCAGTAGCACGAGCAGCGAGCGGGCATTGGCGTGACACTCCCGATGACGGCTCACCACATCCGAGCGCTGAGCAGCTTCATCGCCGAGTGCACTAATCTCGTCCGCCCTCATGGCCCGATGCTTGCTCGTCGAGCGCGTCGATGTCTCCATGCGCTCCGCGTCGGAGGCGCATGCCATCGATGCAGCCAACGGCAGCTCGGGAGATCTCGACGACGCTCATGCATCTATCGGACAGGCTCGCCATACACCTGAGCGGGTCGTCGAGCGATGCCTCGTTCGACAGACACCTGGCGTTCTCGCGGTACCAGCGCGCCGGGTCTTCCGCGTCGCTCCGCATGGCGTCGAGCTCGACTGGCGCTTGCTCGCGACCGCGGGCTGTCCTGCCTGTCGGCCAGCACGAGACTTCTCCTGCGCCGGCGGTGGCTGATCGCGCAGGATGCCGACGGCGGCGGAACTGTAGCCATTCACCGAGCGACGGATCGTATTGATTGGTCCAAAAGGAGTGGAATTGCAGGATTCGTCCAAACTCGGACGAAATCACTGTGAATGTTCTCTTAGAAGACAGAATCACTTTAGAAGGCCGGTCGGGTCGGGTCGGGTCGGCACAGAGAAGCCGCCGCCGCTCTCGAAAACGCGATCGATCGCACTGGCCACCCCCTCGCGGACGCGAAGGCAGCGAGCAGCAGCAGCGGCAGCAGCAGCAGCAGCAGCGGCGGCGCCATGGCGGGCGCGACGGACTACGCGCGCGAGCTGCTGCGGAGACAGTTCCTGGGTGCGCCGCCCGGCCGCCGGCCGTCCCCTCGTCCCCGCTGAGGCGGCTCTGGCTGACCGCGTTGCGTTGCGTTGCGTGCGTGGCTGTGTGGTTCCATGGTGCGCCTGCCTGCTTGCCTGCCTACCTGGCTGTCAGAGATGAGCCGCAACCCACCCGAGGGCGTGTCTGTCGGGCTCGGCGACGACGAGAACATCTTCAACTGGGAGATCCTGCTCGTGGGTCCGCCCGACACGCTGTACGAGGGCGGCTTCTTCAAGGCCGTGCTCGAGTTCCCGCCCAACTTCCCCAACATGCCGCCCAAGATGACCTTCAAATCGGAGATGTGGCACCCCAACGGTGAGTTTTTCGCCTCGCGCTCGCCGCCGGCCCACGACTGACCCTCAGAACGACGACGACGGGCTGTGCCCCGCCCTCCCCCGGCAGTGTACGCGAACGGCGTCGTGTGCATCTCGATCCTGCACCCGCCCGGAGAAGACCAGCTGAACCAGCAGGAGACGGCCGACGAGCGGTGGCGCCCGATCCTGGGTGTCGAGTCCATCCTCGTGTCGGTCATCTCGATGCTGTCGGACCCGAACGACGACTCGCCAGCCAACATTGACGCGGCGGTGCGTCTGCCTGCTTCTCTGTCTATCTGTCTGTCTATCTGTTTGTCTGTCTGCCTGTCTGCCTGCCTGCCTGCCTCGCTGCACTTGGCCGAGCGTGTGTTTCAGCAGGAGCGGCGCTGACTCGTGGACTGCCGCAGGTCGAGTGGCGGAACGACAAGGACGCTTTCAAGAAGCACTGCCGCCGGATCGTGCGCAAGTCTCAGGAGGATATTTAGACGCTGCCTGAGAGAGCGAAAGAACGAGAGCGCGCGCGCAAGAGAGGGAGAGAGAGACGAGGGCGAGCGACGAGAGAGAGCGACGAGAGCGAGCGGTGCAGAGCGAAGGAAAGCGCGGGGACCATCGAGCGTCGCAGGCCCGATAATCCTGGCGCTCTGCGCTCGCTGCGCCGCTGAAGCGCGCGACAAGGCACCAAGTGCGTCCCGGAGAGCTGAGAGGCGGGAAACACAGATCGGCGGCTTTCTCATTCTCGCGCGTGGCGGCAGCAACGGGCTGTTGGTTGTCATTGGCTTGCCTTTGCCTCGCCATGTCTTGCGTCCTGCCATGCCGTTCGTCGGTTTCGCAAACAGCGATGAGTAAGCGATCTTTGCGCCGCCGCTCGAAGAAGAGAACGCACTTACAGACGGCAAGTCAAACGTACCGGTATCGATCGGTACACCGACTAAAACCGGTAGCACCACCCTCCCAGCGGAGCGTAGCCACACGTGCAGCGCTGCTGACTGACGCTCCCTCACCAAGCAGAAAAGCTTCCGACCGGTCCGGCCGCCCCGCCCCGCTCCGCTCTCCCCAACGTCTCCGCCGCTGCCGCCGCCATGGTGCTCGCGCTCCACCGCTCGCTGAGCCTCGCCGCGCGCTCCGCGTCGAGCGCCAGCGGCCGCTCAGCGCTCCTGCAGCAGCCGCGCAAGGCGCTCAAGCACACGCACACGCTCGTGCTGATCCGGCACGGCGAGAGCGAGTGGAACCAGCAGAACCGCTTCACGGGCTGGTTCGACGTGCAGCTGTCGGCCAAGGGCAACGCCGAGGCGCGCGCGGCCGGCGAGCTGCTCGCCAAGGAGGGCTACGCCTTCGACGTGGCCTACACGTCGTTCCTCAAGCGCGCCATCCGCACGCTCTGGCACGTGCTCGAGCAGACGGACCGCATGTGGATCCCCGTGCACAAGTCGTGGCGCCTGAACGAGCGCCATTACGGCGCGCTCACGGGCCTCGACAAGCAGGAGACCGTGGCCAAGCACGGCGCCGAGCAGGTGCTGCAGTGGCGCCGCAGCTACGACATCCCGCCGCCGCAGCTCGACACGGACAGCGAGTACTTCCCGGGCAACGACGTGCGCTACCGCGACGTGCCCGCGGCCGAGCTGCCGCGCAGCGAGTCGCTCGAGCTCACGGCGGCGCGCGTCATGCCCGAGTGGGAGCGCGCCATCGTGCCGAGCATCCGCGCCGGCCGCAACGTGCTCGTGGCCGCGCACGGCAACAGCCTGCGCGCGCTCGTCATGCACCTCGACGGCATCTCCAAGGACGAGATCACGGAGCTCAACATCCCCACGGGCGTGCCGCTCGTCTACCACCTGGACGAGGAGCTCAAGCCCATCCGCCACGCGGACGCCATCGCGCCGCTCTCGGCTTTCTACCTCGGCGACCAGGCCGAGATCCGCCAGCGCATCCTCGGCGTCAAGAACCAGACCAAGTGAGCGCCTGGCAGCCCGTGAGAGGGCGGCCCACGCGCGTCCGCGTCGCGGTACGAGCAGTAATACACCGACTGGCGGACGATGGACAAATGCCGCGTTGCTTCTCTGTTGGCGCCTCCTACGAGCCGCCGCGCCGTCCGATGAGCGCTCCAGCGCGTTGTCGTCGTCGTCGTCGGCGGCGGCGGCGGCGGAAGAAGCTCCTCGCGCCTACTGCAGGATCTTCTTGGTCGTGTCGTTGGGCTCCACGCCCGCCGCCTTCATCAGCGCCGCGACCTCGTCGATCTGTCCGCGCGCAGATAGCCAGTCACCGGTCAGTCACTCGGCCAGTCAATCGCTTGCTCACTCGCGGCTCGCCACTCGGCCAACCGCGTCCACGGCGCAGCTAGTCGCGGCCACTCACCTTGTCCTGCAGCTCGTTCTCCTTGAGCTTGAACAGCAGGTTGTTGCACGTCACGCGCTGCAGCTTGTGGCTCTCTCTGCGAGCGTCAGACGCATACACACACACACACACGCGCGCGCGTATATAGCGAGCAGTTCGTTAGAGAGAGACGACGGATGCGCTGGGACGAGAGAGAGAGAGAGAGAGAGAGAGAGAGAGAGAGGTAACGCGCGGACGTACGCGGCCGTCTTGAGGTAGTCGACCGCCTTGTCGTAGTCCTCCTGCTCGATGGAGGCGCTGCGAGCCAATCAGTCGGCACATCGAGTGTCAGCAGAGCGCGGATGAGGCCACGGAGACGGACGCGGACGCACCGGATGAGGATGTCGTAGGTGCGCTCGGTGGACTTGACCTTGTAGCGCTGGCTGCCGATGAGGTGCAGCTGGAAGACCTTGTCGAGCGCGCCGTCCTTGAGGAACTTGGAGAGCAGCTTGTTGAGCGTCGAGGGCTCGAGGAAGAGCCCGATGCGGTAGTTCGCCTCGAGCACGTCGAAGGCCACGTCGGCGGCGTCGAGCTCGAGCGCCTTCTTGACGAACAGCCCGGCGGCGTTCGCGTCCGGGTCCACGCGCTTCTGCTCGTAGATCTTCATGATCTCCTTGGAGGCCTCCAGCTGCTCGCTCGTCGTCACGGTCTTGAGGAACGACGCCAGCTTGGTGCGCTTGATCAGCGGGTCCTTGGCCGCCGACAGCTTGATGTTCTCCATCCACTCCTCGGCCGAGCGCTGCGCCGGCGCCGCCGGAGCTGCCGCCGGCACCGAGAACGCGCGCCGCGCGAGCGGTCGTGCGCCCGCCGGCCGCCCGCAGGAGCTCAGCACCGAGCGGATCGCCTGCATGCGCCGCACGCTCGCCATGGTGGTGGTCCGATCGATCGATGGCCGATTGGGGGGAGTCTGCGGCGCGAGCTGCTCGTCGCCGCCACTGCTCCCGAGCCTCTTGCGGTTTGTATGCGTGGAAAAACCTTGCGTATGACGGCGCCGAAAAACCTCGCGCACACAAGCACAAGCGACAGGTATACGGCGTATAGGCTTCCGAGAAGCCGTGAAGTACACGCGCATCGGTCCCTGCTGTGTATACCCGCAAACACGTACCGTGCGAGACAGAATAATCCTGCGCGCCGGTCGATTCGTGGTCGAGCCTGGCCGAGGGAGGAGCGGCGGCATTGCCGACGGACCGACCGAGGCGGATCGGCGGACGCACGGAGCTCATGGCGTTGGCGCGCGCGGTGGTGCGCGCGGTCTCGATCGCCCCGGCGGCGCGGCGCACGGCGGCGGCGGCGGCGGCGGCCGCGACGCGCGCATTCAGCGGCAACGTGGAGTACCCGCGCGTGGAGGGCTCGGTGGCGGAGATCACCAAGGCGCTGAGCTCGATCGGCGCGCGGCTGTCGATCCCGACGGCGGCGCTGTACCTGACGGAGGCCAAGATCAACCACGTGGTGCGCGAGATGAAGGGCGCGGAGGAGCTGCGCGAGGTGCAGCGCGCGCTGCTGCTGTGCGACGCCAAGCTCGTGTACCCGAGCACGTTCGCGGCCGGCACGTTCGTGTCGGCCTGCCTCAAGCAGGACGCGCCGGAGCTCGCGCTCGAGTGGCTGCAGCGCGCCGAGAACGCGCGCCACTACGTGAGCAACCAGAGCATCGTGCGCCTGGCGTCGTACCTGGCCGAGCACGGCGAGCAGGAGCAGGTCGAGGCGCTCTGGCCGCTCATGCAGGCCAAGGGCATCGCGCCGACCACCAAGACGTTCCACTTCCGCGTGGTCGACGCCAAGAAGCGCGGCGACTTGTCCGCGGCCGTGGCCGTCGCCAAGCAGGCCGCCGAGCTGCGCCAGATCAACTCGAACCTCATCATCCAGCTGCTCAGCGGGCTCGAGGGCGACGCGCTCAAGCAGCAGATCCCGCTCGCCAAATACCTGGCGGCCAAGGGCGAGGTGCACGTCAACGCGCGCCTGGCGGAATTATTAGCAGACCAGTAGACGCCGGCGCGCGAGGCCGAGGCTTGGCCGCCCGATCGCCCGGCCGGCCGTAGACGACGCGACACAGGGAGGAAACACACCCACGGGCACGCCGCCGCCGCGTTCGCTCTCCCTGCTCGGGCGCTTTGCGCTAACCATACCTTATCACGCCTCGCGTGGCGTCGCCTAGTCGTTGAGGACGCTCTTGTCGGCGAGCAGCAGCTCGGCGTAGTACGAGTCCCCGCCGCGGATCGCGAGCGCGCGCTTGCGAGCCTCGAGCACCGCGAACGCCATGAAGGCGCCGAAGCCGCAGAGCACCGCGATCGCGGCCAGGAAGCTCGTCGCGCGCTTGACGACGCTGCGCATGGTCGTCCGCGCCTGGCCGGTCGTCGGCAGGGCGGCGGCGCCAGCGCCTGCCGTCGCGGCCGCGTCGTGCAGCTTGCTCTCGTGCACCTTGGTGAGGTCGACGACGAGGCCGCCCTTGTTCCCCGGCTGCAGCCACGCGGCTGCCGTGGGAGGCATCGGCGCGGCGTCGCCCGGATGCAGCGACGGGTACACGCGCCAGACCGAGTGGATGTCCGAGACGGTCAGCAGCGCGCGCTGACCCATCAGACCCATGACGGAGCGGCGCTCGCTAGGGTCGTCGATGCGCGGCACAACGCTCTGGCACCACGCGGGCCGCCGGCGACCCGCGCTGTCCTCGTCGTGCACGAACGCGCTCGTCGGGTGGTGCATGATGCTGTAGAAGTCATACGGCGCGCCGGAGAACGCGTCCGGCAGGCCGTCGCCGTCGCGGTCGCCGCCGGCAGACGGCTGCTTGCCGCCGCCGCCCTCGCTCTCGACGAGGAAGAAGCTGCGCTTGCGCTCGGGGACGCACTCCCACGCGATGCGCACGTGCTCGTCGCGGTCCGGCCGGTCGATCGCGTGGCGCAGCCCCATGGCGTGCAGGAGCACGTGCATAACGTTGCCCAGGCCGCAGTCCGTCGACACGCCGAGCGTCTGACCGCCGCCGATCCGCCCGATGTACGAGAAGCACGACGAGCGAGTGGCTTTGACGTCCACATAGTCGCGTCCGCAGGCCGCTGCGGCGCTGTCGACGCGACTCGCGTCCACGACCGCGCAGTCGTCGCCCTTGCAGCGGTTGAAGGTGAAGCCCGTCACAGCGCTGATGTGCTTCATGGCGTCCAGCACCATGCGCTCCATGGGCTTGGCGCTCGCGTCCACTCGGAAGCACATGGAGGCGTCTCGCCACCGGTGGTCGCGCTCTGAGTTGTAGTACCCGTGGAGCAGGACGCGGGAGCTCTCACCGCTCTTGTCGGCGGCGGGCCATGACAGGCGCTCACCGATCGCGACGTCGCCCTGGATGATGAGGATGTTGCCGTCGGCGACGACGTAGTCGTACTCGACCCCGTTGAGCACGATCACGTCGCGGTCTTCCACCTCGTCGCCGTCCTCGTCGGTGCCAAGCGTGTAGTCCACGGTTGAAGCCGACGCCTTGACATCCTCGATAGGGTAGTGGCAGCCTCCGGTGAGCGGGTTCATGGCCAACGGCGCGCGGCATTGGGCCGCGTGCTCGTCTAGATCCATGTCCTCGCTCGGTACGCACCGAAACCCAGCATCAGCGCCATCGACACCGCCCTTGCCGGCGCGAGGGGCTCGCTCATACCCGAACAGGCACGCGCAGTCGTCGCTCACTTGTGCCACGGGCCAGTTGACAGCGAGTGACCGTGCTGGGCACACTGGGACCTGCCCACGCTCCTTGTCGCCTGCAGCAGACGACCGGCACTCCTTCTTGCTGGTCTTCTTGGCCGTCCTTTCGTCCTCTTCGCCCTCCTCGCCCGCGAGCTGCGAGCTCGTGGCGTTCTTGAAGCCGTAGATGCACTCGCAGTTGCCGCTGCTCTGGAGTGGCCAGCGCTTGAGCACCGAGAACGCCGGGCACGCGTTGCCGTCCCGCAGGAACCACGCGAGACACTGTCCGCGGTCTTCGTCCCGCACGTAACCGCGCGCGCACTCGCAGTCGGCGAACGCAGCCGGCGCCTCCAGCTTCGACCGGTCATCTCCTCGCCTGCTCGGGTCGAAGTGCGCGTGCGCGGGACAAGAATACGCCGAGGCGCGCGCGCACGTCATCTCGGGGAGCTTCCACGCGTACCCAGGCAGACACGTGCACTGCTCGATGGAGTGCGGCACGTCGGCGAGCGGTCGCGAGAACGCCGGACACTCAAAGTCCTCGTCCTCCAAGTACCCGTCTTCGTCGTCTCCGTCTTCTGGCGACCGAGGCTTCATACACGCCTGCGCGCGCTCGTCGCGCACGTAGCCGTTGGCGTCGCAGTCGCAGTCGAAGAACCCAAGAGGAGGATCTCCAAGCGGGAGGTCGCTGCTCGGAGTCGAGTGAATGGGACACGCGTAAGCGGCTGCCTCGCGCTCGCATTGAGCTGCCGCCGTGCGGACGAAGCCCCAGTCGCAGTGGCAGTCGGCGAACGACCGCGGCGCCTTGTCCCTCCGGCGTCGAAGCGGGTAGTCGTACCCATCCGGCGACGCGCTCATGGACGCCGACGCGTGCGGCGGGCACTCATAGTCGCTCTGAACGGGCACGCACTCGCCTGACGGCGCATCCTTGACGAACGGAGCCAGGCAGTCGCAGTCGGCGAGCGACGTGACGTCGCGCCGGTGACGCGAGTCCTTGCGCTTGTAGTTGCCGGCGCGCGGGCACTCGTCGAGGTGGCACGCGCCGGTGGCCGGGTCCTTCTTGTACGGGGCCTGGCAGTCGCAGTCAGCGGCCGATCGCGGCTCCCCACCGTCTTGCCTCGGCTTGTACCTGCCGGCGCACTCAAACTCGTCCCAATCCGCGTCCTCGTCGGCGTACTCGCTCCGGAAGGACGAGGACGCGCACTGACAGTCGTCAATGGACTCCATGTCGCGCGGCAGCACGAGCGCTTCGCACGCGTCCGGGCAGACGAAGAAGCCGCCGTGGACGCCGCGCGCGGCCGACGCGGCCACCGCGACGACGCCCCACCACATCGCGGCGCCGGCCATCTTCCACAGGTCGAGAGCGCGGCGCCGAAGAGCGAGGGCGTCGCGGGTGCCGGCCAATCTGGAAATGGCCGAGCTGCGGCGGTGATGACCGCGGACTTTCCCTATACTGAAGGCAAGACGCGCGAGGCCTTTGATGCGCAACAGCCTCGTAAGCGCGTCGGCGGACGCGACCTTTCGCCAAGATCGCGATCAGGTCAAGATTTCTGGAGGGCGGCGATTATTAGCCAATCCATGTGCGCAGAGCTCAAGTAACTCGCCCTGGTTGGTGAAAATATGGAAGTTGAAGAGACACAGCGCTTTCCTCGACGGATCCAGTGGTTCCCACAGCCTCGCTCGCACTCGACGCCTTCGCCTTCGCCCGCTCCGCCCTCCAGTCTCCAGCCTTGCGCTCGCTCTCCATGGAGACGCTGCGCCGGCCGCCCTAAATCTTGGACGAGCCGACGTAAATAACGTTGCGCGACAGGCAGAGCTCGACCATCTCGAGCAGCGCCGTCTCCAGGAAGCGCTTGAAAGTCGCGGCGTCCGTCTCCTTGCACACGTGGTAGCACGTGATGCTCACGTTGATGCGGTCCGGCTGGAACGCGTAGCACACGCCGTAGCCCTCGTTGTACATGGCCGAGAAGCCACCCCAGATGGGGCTTGCGCCAGGCCCGCCGCTGATGTTGCTCGTCGAGATGAGGTATTTCTTGCTCAGGTCGAACGCCTTGTCCGTGAACAGCGACGGCCTGGGCGAGATACCCGACATCTCCGATACGATCTGCAGACCCATGAGGTGGCGATCGATGCCCTCGCCCGTGAGGCACTTCTTGAGCATCTCCTTGTGCGCCTCGATCGCTGTCTTGAGCGCGTCCCACTTGGCGCTCTCCGACGCGTCCGACTCCATCGTCTTCACGAACGCCAGCGACTCGTTCGACAGCGAGCGGATCGTCTCCGTACGACCGTGGTAGAACAGTCGCGTGTGGGCCGTCTCGTACACCGCCGGCACGCTGCTGTGCATCTTGTAGTGCGCGAGCTGGATCGCCATCTGCATGAAAAAGTCCGGCGTCAATTTGTAGCGCTTGAGGAACGCCGACCCGTAGTGGTGGAACTGCAGCGTCGCGATGTCGCTGGCGTGGATGAGCTTGCCGACCGCCGCGCTCGCACACTCAATCGCCGTGTACGCCGCACTGTCGAGAACCCAGTTGAGCCGCTTCGGCTTCAGTCCGAGCGTCGGCTTGAGTGCCGAGCGGTTCGCGAACTTGGCCTTGAAGTTCTCGTTCACATACTTGATGCAGTAGTCGAAGAGGCGAACGACCACGAGCGCGTCGGCCCACGCGTGCTGTCCGTTCAAGCCACCGCGCGCGTTCTCGTGGATAATGAGCGCGAACGGCTTGTCATACCAGCGGTTGCGGCCGTCGCCCAGCAGACAGTTGCGCGCGATCTATCGACGGCAACGGGCTCTATCGTCAGTACACCGAGCAACAGCGCCACGACATTCAATCACAAGACCAATCGGGGAATCAACTCAACTCACCTCGTCGTACGTCGAAGCCGAGCTCTCGTCGAGCGCGATGCAGAACAGCGCGCGTTCGATAACGTCGAAGGACTCCTTGTTGATGTCGTCGAGCGACATGATGTGATTACGAGCCTAGAGCGCACAAGTGTTCACGTCAGACCGGAGACTTGGGGAGAATGGCTGCAGCGACCTGTTCTTCCTTACCTTGGCCCAGTTGGTGCGGTTCTCCGACGTAAGCACGCTCACAGGAGGGTAGCGCTCCAGGTCGAACAGCCCAGTGGCTTCCTCGCGCACAAGTTCGAACTGCTGCAAAATGTCTGCCAGAGGGATCTCTTCTCCGTTGTCGTCGAAGACCTGAAGCGACCAGATGCAGTTGTTGCGCAGCACGATGATGTGCTTGGCATCGTTCGGGTAGTCGCGCATCTCGTCGCACTCCTCGCCAGGGATGACGCACGAGCTGAACATGCGCGAGTACGTGTACATGCACAGCGGGCGGCCCATGAGCTTCTCCGGCGGGTATTTCTCCCTGTTTCACAGACCACAGTGTTAGTTCGCGCCTCCCCAATATCACCGGTTCGCTCAGGTAGCACGCACTCGAGCAGGTTCTTGCGGAACTTGAGAATTGCGTGCGTGAAGATGGAGGCGGCTTCGCACTGGCTCATGTCGCGCGGACCCCAGTTGCCGGGCAACACGCCGTACCAGTTGATGTTGATGGCCGACGGGTAGCGCGGCTGCAGGTACGCGAACGTCTCCCACCACTCTTCGAGCCAGTTGCGCTCCGAGTCAGCGCGCTCCTGCAGGATGGCCTGCAGTTGCGGTCCCACGCCGTTGAGAAAGTCGTGGCACACGGCCTTGGTGTGCTCCAGCTCCTGCGTCGTCAGGAGTGGTTCGCATGTCTTGACGTATAGCTCCAGCGTATCCTCCAGCGACGGCAGCGGCAGCGGCGGCAGCTCGTCCTGGAACTGCATCGTGCGCTCCGCCTCCTTTTGGCTCATCGTGACCGGCGGATACGAGGCAGAGGCAGCGGGTGAGGCGGGCGGGCAGAGGCAGCGCGCGATCGGCTGGCGCGGTCGGTCGGCGGCTCGACGGAGACTGTTGGGATCGGCCACGAATCGGCGAGTGGCGCCTGCTGGATCGATCTTTGTCGGTTGCTGTGCTTTCCGGTTGGTGGGAGTGTCATTCAAGCGGGGGGATGCTGTCACTCGATGGGATGGCGCCGCGAGCGAGCCGGAAACCACTTGGGGTTTGTAAGGGAGGGCGAGCCGAGGTGATTGTCGCGCGTCACGTCGGGACTTCGCACGTCCTTTTGTGTTTGTTTCGCAAAACGCCCTTCAACTTCAAGCCAAGCGATGCGACGACCATCCCGCGCCGCCGCTGGCTTGGTCTGCTACGGCAGCCAGTCAGCCAGCGACGCTAGTGTCGCGAAAGCTGGCCGCGTCGAGCCTGGAAGTCTTGCAAGCCTCATTTGCGGCCCACCCTCGCCACTCATAGCGTTGTTGTCGTCGAAAGAATGAACTGCTGCTGACGCATGGAGCGCTTCGCACCCCCTTCGTTCTGCTCGCCAAGTCCCGGTTGGCAGCCGGCAGACATAGCTAGCCATCGACTCACCGCTGTGCTGTGGTGGAGACACAGCCATTCACACTGATCACTGGCGTCAGTCTCTCGTCTGCTCCCAGCACTTCGAATCGAAGAGCGCTTCCGCCATCCGATACACACGACTTCTTTGCTCCACCGACATGGCGCGCCACTGGCTCGGCCGCCCTAGCAAAAGCAATTGCAAGAACTATGTCGTCACACTCGCAAGCGCACGCGCGAACTACTCGATCTCGTGCAAGGGCACCAAAGGCGAGGACTCGCTCCTCGGCAAGGCGTTCGAACAGGGTGAGGAGGCTGCTGCGAGTACGAGCACTGGCACGATGACCATGCCGAGCACGGCCTGGAAGCTCTCGACGCTCATGCTGTAGGTAAAGCGCAGCACGGAGCGCAAGGGCAAGTACGCCAAGACGATCAACCTGCTCGCATCGAACGGTCCGCCGCGAGAGCTGTACGCAACGACGGCGCGAGATGGAGCAAACGCCTCGATCGCTCGATCATTCGATCGATGGGTCTTGCAGCAGCAAAAGCACGAACAGCTTCGCGATCGCGTCGATCGCCTCCTCGCCTATGGACTACGGCGTGGAGTTCTCACAGGCCATGGTCCTGCTCTTCTCACCGGAAATGCCATCCTACTCGAGCGACCTGTTCGAGCACCTGGTGACGACGGTGGATTGGGCTCGCGTAGACGGCGCGGCGCGTGCGAGATACCGGCCGCTTCGGACTTGCGGTCATCAGTCCACGCACGGTCGGTTCGCTCGCGGGCGCCAAGACGATGAAGCTCGTCCGCGCCGTTCGTCGCGTCCAAGCACATGCAGGCGCAGAACGCGCGCGGCTTGCGGCCGCGGAGATCGTCGCCGCGGCATTGATGGCGTAAGCTGTCAAGCAAAAGCTCTGGATATATATAGCCATAATATCCAGAGGACGCTCGATTCCGCGCCTCTTGGGCTTCAGCTGCTTGCCGCCATGCGACTCCGGGCGACGGTCCGACACGAGCGCTCTGTCGGCGGCCGCGCGCGCGCCGGCGACGTGAGCGCCGCGAGAGAGGCGGGCGTCGCCGAGAAGCAATGAGCGACGACGCGTCGGCGCTGCGGGACGCCGCCTCGCAGGCGCTCACGGCAGTCGATGCGGCCGCGCTGGCGTCGAGCGTCTGCGGCGGCGTGGAGCGCGAGCTGGCGGCCATCGAGACGCGCCTGGCGTTCTTCCACTCGGTCGGCGCGCTCGCTCGCGGCGAAGCCCACGCGTCGGCGTCAGGGACAGAGCCCGCGGCCGCGCTCGGCGACTCCTCATCGCCGACAATCGGGGACAGCGCCGAGCCGCTGCGGCCGCGGCCTCGAGCGCGGCGGCGGCAGTACGCGGACCAAGTGGCGGACGAGGTCGAGAGCGCGCTGCGCAACTGCGACCAGCTGTTGGCGCGCGCGCGGCGCATCGGTGCGGCGGCTCGTACCGGCCGCGCCTGCTGCTCTCCGGGTCTGACGTCTCCGTCGTGGTCCTTGTCGTCAGCGCCTGGCGCAGACGGAGTGGCGTCGACGAGCGGGAGAAGCGTGCACGAGGATTCGCGCGCCACCACTCGCGACGAGCTGGACGTCGACGACGAGCCGGACGACGACCAGCGATCGGAGCCGTCGCTACGCAGTTGCTCGAGCGAGGACTTCCCCGCCAGAGTGCGCCATTACTCGGGCGTGGAGGACGCGTCCTCGCTCAAGGAGCAGCAGGCACTGGAGCGCAAGGCGCGGCTGGTGCGCAGCCTGGCGCGCCGCGGCCGCCGCGAGACGCAGCGCGAGGCCGACGCCATGCGCGAGCAGCACGCGCGCACGCTGGTGGCGTATCTGGACGAGCTGCGGCGGCGCTACGAATCCAAGAAAGGCGTGGCGCTGCTGACGCTGCGCGAGCGATACGAGCGCGAGACCAAAGCCGCCGTGCGTCAAGCCATGGAGGCGCATGAGCAGCAGCAGGAGGAGGCCGTCGAGGCGCTGCGTGCGTCGCTCACTGCCGAGCGCAGAGAAGCCATGCGGAGTGTCCGCGAGGCGCACGAGAAGCGCACGACCGAGTTGCTGGCGCGCGCGGAGACGGAGCTCAGGACGGAGGCGCTGCGGGAACAGGAAGCGATCGAGAAGCAACTCGACGCGGAGCGCGACGAGCGCGTCAAGGCGCTGGAGAGCGAGCACCACAGCGCGATGGCGCAGTGGGCGGCCGACAAGAAGCTCGCGCTCGAGCAGGAGGCCGTGTCGCGGCGCGAGGAGGCGGCCATGGCGGCGTTGCGGGAGCAGGAGGCCAAGACGCGCGAGATGGTGCGCGAAGTGGAGCAGCGCCACGACCAGAGCGAGCGAGAAGAGCTGCAGAAGCTGCGCAAGGCACTGGCGTTCGGCGCGCAGGCTCAGCTGCAACAGCTGCGGCGCCGGCTGCAGGCGGAGCACGACGAGAAGATGTCCGACACGAGGACCGAGGCGGCGCTGGAGATGGAGAGGAAGACCGACGAGCTGACACAGTTGCTCTCCGAGTCGCACCGCGCGCAGCGGGAGAAGCTCGCACGGGACCTTGACACGCAGCACCGCGTGGCGCTCATGGACCTCCAGGATCGCATGCAGAAGCAGCACGAGGCGCGAGTCCAAGTGATGAACGCGGACGCGGCAACAGCGCGAGCGAAGGCGGTACGTGAGCGGCAAGCGCAGCTCGAGGTGGAGTCGTGTGAGGCGCTGGATGCTCTGGAGGCAGCGCTGGAGCGCGAGAGCAGCGCCAAGATCCAGCAAATGCAGGCCGAAGGCGACGCCGAGTGCGCGCAGTCGCTTGAGACGCTTCGGCACCGCTTCGTCCAAGCGCATGCGAATGAGTTGGAAGCCAAGATCTCGCGCATGCAGCAGTGTCGGCGCGTGCTGCTTGCCGAGGCCAAGGAGCTTCTCATGCCTGTCCAGGACGCGGGTCGCAACGAGATCAAGGACACTAAGCGCCATGCCGATGCAAACGAGGTCGTGGGAAACCTGACGCGACTGCGGACACACCTGCCGGGAGAGCTGGCCAAGTATGTGGACATCGTAGTCGATGAGTTCCTCGACATTGCTGAGGAGCAGCGCGTACTGGTCGCCAAGATCACGGACGTGACGCAGCTATATCTGACGTTCAAGCGGCGGTGCGCAGCGTTGGAGGAGCGCGCAGGTGACTACGAGCACGAAGTGGCCAAGCTGAGAGAACGCGTGCGAGGCAAGGACGCGGTGTGCAAGAAGCTACAGTCGACGAACGAGGTGCTCATGTCACGGCCCCTGCGGTCCGGGAATGCATTAGACAACGGAGCAGCAGCCAGAGCAGAAGGGCTGTCGACTCCACGGCAGTCTCAGTGAAGATCTCAGCGCATGAACGACAACGGCCAACTCCAATCACTGCCGCCTGTCCGTCCGATACGACGCTGTCGTTCCTCATGGCTCGGAGGGCCCGACAAGCGATGCTGACAACTCCCAGAGCTCCCGCGCCAGCTTCGAGTCCTTCGCTTGCTCCGACGTGTGGTACGGGTAGTCCACGCAGTAGAACATACCAGTCGCCCACCCGCGCGAGCTCCAGTCCGGCTCGGCACACAACTGCGCCATGAACGCGCCAGAGACCGCGGTCGTGCTCGTGGGAACGCCACGCTCCTTGCAAATGGCGAGCACCGTGGCTGGATCGAAGCTTTGATCGCGAGAGAGCTGCGTATCAGGTGTGAACCCCGGTGTGTAGGCGATCACCTCGGGTCCAGTCGGGTACCGACGGATGAGTTCGTTCATGAACAGCAGGTTGCACAGCTTGCTCGTCGTGTACGCCTCGCCTCCGTTGAACGGCTCGTAGCCGCG
>JAADYC010000098.1:0-40106 GCA_023338135.1 Phytopythium kandeliae | reverse complement strand
TCCGGCCAAAAGCCTGTCGATCTTCTTCTGGCAGAGCCACTCGGCACCGGCCATCTGCGTCAGGTCCAGAGCGCGCGCCGCCTGCTTGGACAAAAAGTACATGGGGATTTGCACTTGCTGCGGCTGCGGCTGCTGCGCTTGGGCGTCCGCGATGGCGGTGTAGATGGCCTCGATGAGGTCGAACAGCACGCCTCCTGGCACCGTCGGGATGAGGCAGACGCCGCCACGGTCGAGCACACGCGTCACGTGGCCCAGCACAAGCTCGACCATGCGCTCCGTGCTGGCGTGCGGGTCGCGGTCGGCCTTGATGTCGGTGAGCAGCAGCGTCTCGCAGTCGACGAGCGGCAGCAGGTCCAGCTCCTTCGGGTGCCGGTTGTAGTCCCCCGAAGCCGCGCCGACGTACGCCAGCTTCTCGGCCGAGCTCTCGATCAGCCACATGGAAGCGCCGAGGCTCAAGCCCGAGCTCAGGGCCGTCACGCGCACGCCGTACGCAAGCGTCACCACCTCGCCCAGCTCGACGCACTGGATCTTGTCGCAGCACGCCTGCGCGTCTCCGCGCGAGAACATCCGCGCCTCGGACGCGACACCGCCGTCTCCGAAGCGTACAGCGCTCGCGCTGCGGCGTTCCGCCTCGTCTGCAAGCTCCTCCAGCATGAGCCGGCCGAACTCGCGCGTCATGTACGTGGCCAGCACGCGGCCGCGGAAGCCTAGCGCCTCGGTCAGCAGCGGCAGCGCGAGCATCGACGCGGGGCTCGACACGAGTACCAGGTCGAGCGCCTCGATGTCCACGGCGCCTAGCGCCGGCGCCAGCAGCTCGAACGACTGGTCGCTCACGCGGAAGCCGCGGACGCCGCAGTCCAGCAGCATCTCGAAGCCGCCGAGGCTCAGGAAGTGGCACGGCGCGGAGGCCGCGCCGCCCAGCTGGATCTGGATGGCGAGGTGAGCGGTGGAGATGGAATTAGAGCGTGCGCGGCTCGGCGAGCGAGAGCGAGGACCCGGCGAGTTGCGCGCGCGCACTCACCACCTTCATATCGGCGTCGCTCGCTTCCCCAGTCGGCGCGCTCGGCTTTTACTCGAGTTCGGGGAATCCATCGGAATAGGCATCGCTAGAGCCGAGCGATTGCTTACATTCTTCCTGCCAATCTCCCCAATTCGGACCATTCGGATAAAAATATCGAATTACTTCACACAAACATAAACATTCGCGCGCGATCTCGGCAGCGCATGGCCGCCTCCCTCCATGCGCCTGCCTCCTCGATCCCCGGCGTCTACAGCCAACGCGCATGGCCTCAGCTGCCTCCGCGCTCGGTCGCGCCTTCTACTTGCCGTCGCCGCCACGACCCAGTCAGTCTGCAGTCGCCTTTGAGTGCGCTCAGGCCCAAATGGAGCGGTCGCGCCGGCCAACGCGGACGCTGGACGCGGTCGCGGCCATCGCCGCCGCCGCGATCGGCGACTTGCCGGCCCTGGCCGAGACCGAGTCGTCGAGCGTCGCGAGGATGTCGCTCATGGTCGGCCGCTCCTGCGGCGAGTCCCGGAAGCACGTCTCCATGAGCAGGCGCAGCTCCTCCGGCAGCGCCGAGGGTACCGTCAGGCGCTCGCCGCGCGTGATGCGCATCATGGCCTCTACGGGCGTCGCGCGAGGAAACGGCGCCGAGCTCGTGTACGTCTCCCACATGAGCACGCCGAACATGTACGCGTCCGACGCGTACGAGAAGACGTGCGGCGGCTGCAGCGACTCGGGCGCCATGTACTTGACGGGGCCGAACGCGTCGCGCATGAGGCCGCTGCCGCTCGCGTTCACGCGCCGGCACAGGCCAAAGTCGCACACGCGGACGCGCAGGTTGTCGTCCACGAGGCAGTTGCGCGCAGCGATATCGCGGTGGATGAAGCCGCCTTCGTGGATGTTGAGCAGCCCGGCAGCCGCGTCCTTGAGCATGCTCGTCTTCTGCGCGGTCGAGAGCGCCGCGTCCGCGCGCTGCGGCTTGCGCAGGTGATCCTCGAGGCTGCCAAACGGCAGGTACTCCGTCACGAGGCACAGCGGGAATTGGACGTCGGTCGAGGCGCCCACGAACGGCACAATGCACGGGTGATGACCGAACATGTTGAGCACCGCAGCCTCGTGCTGGAACTCCTTCACGATCTGCGTGCTCGTCTCGCCGAACTCGCTCGATCGAATCGTCTTGACCACCACTTCCTGACCGTCCAGCGTCGCGCGGTAGGCATCGCCGAAGTAACCCTGCCCGACGAGTTCCTTGAGCTCAAGAGATCGGTAGGGAATCTCCCGGTACGTCTTCTCCAGCACCTCGAGCGACGATTCCAGAAGCTCCAGACTCTCCGACTCGACTGCCGCCATACCGGACGAAGAGACAATGACGTACGACCGCAGCACCGCGACCTCCGCGCCGACGACGATGCGCGCTTTGAATAGGACGGGTCCAACCGGGACGCGCTCGGTGCACTTGACCTGGTACTTCACGCTCGAGATCTTGCCCTCCCACGGAAACCCCTGTGTCGCTCCATTCAAGATACGGAAGCCATCGGGGACATCCAGCGTCACGTGGACGAGAGCGCCGCGACGCACGTCCAGCTTGGCGTCCATGGAGAGGCGCTGCGCCTCAGGCAGCTCCGACTGCGCGCGCTCGTACATGTCGGCCCGCTGGCTCAACAGGAAGGCCCACACGGAATAAATAAAGGGCGTCGTCGATGTGGGAGACACAGCCGGCGGGGCGAACGCGCTGAAGTTGACGCGGTCGCGTCGGTCCAGAGCGTCGTCGCCGAAGCCACGCGTGAGCCCTGTCGTCGAGGCCGCAACACCCTCCCCGCCGGTCCGCCGGATGGAACGGTACACCTGCTGGAACTTCTCGGATGGGAACTCGCCGTCTTGGATACTGTTGGTCGGTGAGAAGGGGTCGTAGTCAGGCGCGCTGTCTAGGAACGAGTTGTTGTCGCCCGAGCGGAAGTTGGTGGGTGTCGATCCGGGCGATAACGCGTCATAGGTGTAGTCGCGGTACTTGCGGCTTGTATCCAGCGTCGTCAAGCTCTCCAGCGAGCCTCCCGGCGGAGCGAACTGGCGCAGCCCCCTCACGTCGTCGTATTCGTCGTTGTCGTATGCGTACAAACGATCCATATCCCTCGGGATCGCTGAGTCGATGTCCTGCTCGCTGAGCTCTGTGCCCGCCTGTGCGGCGTGTATGAAGGAGACAGAGCGCTCCAAGTCCACGTCTTGCAAGGTGTCGGGGACCAATGACTTGGAGGACGAGTGAAGTTGGATGTCCGACCCCCCGCTGCTCACCGGGCGTCGCCGCAAATGAGTAGACTGGTCTCGGCGGTGCGTCGGCTGGGAATTTGCTAACGGCGAAGTGCGAAGTCCACGGCTACTTCCGTCCTTCGACTCGGCCGAGGACAATCCTGAAGATGTTCCCGATGACAGCATCTTGGCTTCCTCGAGAAGTTCCTCCTGTTGTTGAGCCACCAGTTCGTCAGCAACCCGGCTGATTAAGTCCGCAAAGCGCTCGTGCTCCTTCAGGTCGACTAGCCGAGTCGTGAGTGCCTCATCGTTCGTTTGTTCGGCCGCCTCAGCAGGCTCCATCGTTGCTGTCGGTTTCTGCGTCGCGTCATCGTCGGTATCACCAGGCGAAACACTCTTTGGTGCAGCTTGAGCTGACTCCACGCGTTTGGCCAGTCTCTGTTCAGTTGCGGAGTGTGCTGAGGAAGAGGGCGAGGTGACTCCGTCGTCCACTTGCTCATGCTCGGACACGCTCTCGTCGTGGTCGGACAACTGTGTCGTGATGTTCGGACGAGATTTCACCTCTGCGCCTTGGATGTCACTACTTGCGCTCGTTTTCACCTCTGATTCTTGCTGCGCCTCTGCCATATCTGGAAGTTGGCGAGCAGGTGACAGGGATCCCGGAGGTTCAAGTGCTGGTGCGGAGGGGACCGCTGGTGGCGCCTTCGTGCTGAGAAACTCATCATCGAGACCGCCGTCTTTGTAAGCTACGCCCTCGTTCATCGGTCGCGGCGCCTCCGATTCTTCATCTGGCAGCACGACCGTCGCAATGGGGACGTCATTCCATCCACGACCGCCACCTACACGCCCTTCGCCTCTTCGGCCACGTCCTCTTCGGTCCTGCTCGCGCCTCCAATCCTCTCCCCTGGTCCTTCGTTCACGCTCCCAAGGGTCCTCATCGTTTTCTTGCCGCCCCCGCCTCCAATCTTCCTCCCTGGTTCTTCGCTCACGGTTCCAAGTGTCTGCGTGCCTTTGTTCTCGATCACGCTCCCATTGGGAACGGTTATCCCTCGTGATGGAGATATTGAAGCCGCACATGTTGATCTCCTGCTCTTCGATCCCACCGCCTCGGCGAAAATGATGCTCGGGTCGATGCATGTGCTGGCCAAACGGCAGCGGCGGGAAGGGCGGCATCGGCGGCACTGGAGGTGCCGGAGGTGCCGGCGGCAAATGAGGCATCGAAGCCGACCTGTCACCTAACACCATTGGCGCTGGCCGCGCAGCAGCGTAGCCGGGGAAGAGAGATTGACCATCGGTCGGTCCACGGGTCGATGAGGCATCTTGCCGGCGTCGAATAGCATCCGCGTTGAGAGGCCGTCTGTTTGCCGCATCTGGAGTTGACGAAGATGGAGATGGAGACGTTGGTTCGTGTCTCTCGTCTCTAGAGACCGTGCCGTATTGCGAGCCCCGTTGCCCAGCGAAGACGAAGGGAGACGAGCCGGGCTGCATTGGCATCGACTCCATGACTCCCGGAATCCCGTTGAAGATCGACGACTGGAAAATGGATCCGCTGGACTCGGTAGTCGGCGCAGTCCCGCTCGCCGAGTCGAACATATAGACGATTGCCCTGTCCGAGACGTGGCACAGACCGCGCGCAGCGGAGATGCCGAGCTGGTGCGCGAAGAAAGCGAACGCGACGGCGGTGAAGATCTTGACGGTCACGCTGTCCGACGCGACGAAGCTTTCGCTCGCCAGCGCGCTGCCCGCTGGCAGCAGCTGCATGGCGCACACGACCCAGAGCGCCAGCGGGATGACCGAAAAGATGAGGTTCAGCACCCACTTGAAGAGCAGGAAGTACAGCAACGATATGAGCATGACCGTGACGGTCATGTCCTGCCCCGGCTCCGTCGGCGGTCGCGGTCGTGGTCGTGGCGGCTGCCGGCGGTGTTCGTGGGGGTGGTGGTGTTCATGGTGGTGTCGGCGCCACCAGTCGTAGTCGCGGTCGTTGTCGCCGCCGCCGCCGTCCTCCTGCGCCACTAACTCGTTCACTTGCATCTCCGCGCGCCAGAGGAACGCAACAAAGCGCCGCACCCCCTGCGAGCCGGAGACCAGGCAGACAAGCGGCAGCAGCACCGTGGAGCCTGTTAGGCAGCAGAGCATGAACAGGAACGCGCCGAAGGTGAACGACGCGAGGTGGAAGGCCAGTGTGCGTCCGACAGACGTCACCGCCGTCTTGGCACTCATCGCGCCGCGCTCTCGGGGGGGTGTTGCGCCCCTGCCCTCCGTCTCGCGTGGCGCGGTCGCGTCGCTCGCGCTCCCTCCTGCTGCCGCGTCGCCTCTTTCCTCTTCTTCTTCTACTACTTCTTCTTCTTCTTCGTTCTTCGGTCGCTGGAGCGCTCGCCGCCGAATGGTTGCTCGATGCAGCGGGGACGAGACGCAAAGGAGTGGGGAGTGCCGCGCCCTGCCGCTGGGGCGATGGCGTCCGTCGAGAGCGAGGGGAGGGAGCCCGCCGCCGACCGACCGACCGAATGGAGTCTGCGCGTCGCCGCCGGTGTGTGTGTTCTGGAAAGCCGATCGATCGGCGGGGACGGAACCAGGGCAGAGATGCCTTCGAGAACGTATACCCTGTGCAGCTCGTTGGGGTAATCAAACGCGCACGGATCGAAGTGTACTGGATCGAGTAAGTCTGGCGCCGGCACACGTCCTGCGAGATGCGATGCAGTCACTCACAGAAGGAGTGAGGCTCGAACCAGAGGGTCTCACTTCCCTCCTCCACTAGACTTTTGTATAGTCCCCATGGACTGACTGCAGCGCATCCACTCGCGAAAGAAAAGGGCACACACACTACAGCTGGCAATGATCACCTCCAGGTTGGCGACGAGCAGGACAACCAAGCATGCGGTCAGTGCCACCTCCACGTGTCCGTGACCCTTCTCAAGCCGCCAGCGAGTGTATTCTGCTCTGTTAGCTGCCGCGAAGCGATACAAAACGCGCAACTCGCACGCGACGGACGGTGGAACCGAGCCACCGAGCGGATGCGTCCGGCGAGAACACTCGGTACCCGCGTCGCCGTCAAATCAACCCAAAACGAGGATCTGCGGGACGCAGACGCCTCCTCCTCGCCCCTAGCATAAATAGCGACGCCAGCGACGCCAGCGACGCCAGCGACGCCAGCGCCACGTCAGCAGAGTCCCTAGCCGGCGGGAGGATCAGTCCAGCTCATGAGCTAGCTCCTCCACTCGTCGGCCCTGAAGCACCGACATGCCTTCGGGAACCTGGAAGTACACATGAACGTGGAAAATGTCGATCGACCGCTCCGGGTTGTCGTCGTAGTTCCAGCGCTCCACGTGCGGCGCGTTCGCGTCGATCCAGTTCTCCACGTACTGCTTGATCTGCTCGTGGTTCAGCTCACGCACGTGCCACAGCGTCCAGTGCTCGATGCCGGCGGGCGTGTCGTAAGGAAACATGTTCGGCTCCAAGAACGCTGTCCTGTTCTTGAGTGTCGTCGCGAAAATGTGCTCCTCCGGACCGTTGTACATCTCGGCAATCTCGTCGAGGTGGTCCCATTTCCGCTCTTTGCACTCGTCCGTGCGACTCCAGTACTCGATGTAGAGCGTGCGGCGGCTGCGACGAGTCGAGGCGGCACCCGTCTGTTCACCGTCAGTATCGCTGAGCTCAGCGCCGGCGTCGTCACCACAGTCTTCGTAGTGCGAAGAGTCGCGGACGGCCTGCTTATCGACAGACACGCTGTCGGCTGCGCCAACGAGGTCATCATCATGAGAGGGTAGACAGGGCTTTGGCTTCTTCTGACTGTCGTGAGCATGCTCAGCGACGTCGCTCAGCTTTCTCTTGCGTGCTGGCGACGAGCTGCGAACAGTTCGTGCAACAGCCGCATTAATATCAACCGAGGCGAGTGCCTCCGCGCGGCCACTCATACCATCCCGGATGCTGAGGGCGTCACCTGGCACAGGACTGTAGCAGGTATGGTGCGCAAAGTTAGCGCACGACGACTGCAGAAAGGCACAAATAGCAAAGCTCATTAGCTCGCGTTCCATGAGACTCGGAAACCACCACGAGACGCATAAACGCACCTCGGCATCGCGGGGGACCTTCTCGGCGCTCAAGTCGACGTCTGAAATCGACGACGGCGAGTTGTAGGCATCGCGGGGCGAGTCCAGGCGGTGATCGATCACTTCGCCGGCGGGTCGCGGGGACGCAGGCATCACGATAGTGGGGGCGCTCGACATGGCTGATACCTTGGTCGTGTAGAGCCAGCTCAACAAGTCGCGTGTTCGATCCGGATCCTAGGCAGCAACGCTGCACGGCAGGTCGACTGTGTGCGGCGCTCTCACGCGGTGAGAGTACGGGTCTTAGAGGGCGAAGACAGGGAGCTCACGGACGGAGCAGACGCCACGATTCGCAGCGGACGGACTTGGAGGCGTTCGGCGGCGACGGGTGGCGACGGGCGGCGACGGGCGGCGACGGGCGGGACGGAGCAGCAGCGGCGATACCGGCGAGTCGCGCAGCAAACCCGGCAGGCAAGTGAGCGAGGTGCGGCAAATAGGCAAGTTGCGGGAGGTAGGACCGAGCGGGCGGTGAACCACTACGTCGTCCCTCTTTCTTTATCTTTGCAGTAGTAAGCAGACGGACGGGTCTACCCTCCCATGCTCTCGAAGCTTGTTCTTCCAGAAGCGACATGACCACTTGGCGAATGTAAGAAAGACCGACCCCTAACGCTCGATTTCCGCGCCAGCCATCCAGCCACTTGTTTCGAGGACGTCGCGCGAAGGTTGCGTGAAGACTATGCATACCCTTTCCAAACCGATACGCATTGCCGCGGAAAACCTCCCAAACATGGTTGGCTGCCCAAAGACTGGTGCGGCAGCCAGCCAGCATTGGCGCGGAGGAGCGAACGAGCGGGAGCGACGGACCGATGGGCAAGCGCGCGCCCGCCCACAAGCGGCCCACGGCCGGTGCGCGCGCCGCTGCGGAGCGTCGTGGTGTGCGGGTTCGAGTACTCACCGTGTCTGTGGCGCTGAATGTGCAGAGGAAGCGGCGCTGGCGGCGCAGGTCTTCCAGCCGCAGCAGTCCCGGCCGCCGCCGCTCAAGCGCAAGCAGAGCGGCAAGAAGGCTGCCGCTGCAGCGCCCGCTCCGGCATGGGTGGACGACGACGACGACGAGGTCGAGGTTAACATCGAGGAGCAGAGCCGGCTGCGCAAGCTGCGCAAGACGGAGGCGGACGCAGAGATCGACGGTCGCGAGCTGCAGAAGCGTCTCAAGGCTCAGTACGTCTCTGTATAACGCGCGCCTGGCCGCGTCGGACGCGACCGTTAACGCTCCTCCGCGGTGGCATCCGTCTACGAAGGTTCACGGCGACGCATGGAACGCTGGAGTGGGCCAAGCCCGAGAACTTTCTCGGCGCCAAGCGCGCAGCCGTGGACGACTCGGACAGCGAGGACGACGATGAGCTTGGACTTGGCGACCGACTGTTGCGCAGCACCGGGCCGATGCTGGAGAAAGCGAGCGGGCTGCTGCAGCAGGGGACGTTGGACATCGTTCGCATGAAGGACGCGAATCAGCACGCGCCGTCGAATGCGGTTATCCAGGCGGTTCACTTCCACCCGAACGGCAAGCTGCTGCTTACGGCGGGTCTGGACAAGACGCTGCACCTCTTCCAGGTGGACGGCACTACGAACGCCAAGGTCGAGAACATCTTTGTCAAGGAGCTGCCCATCCTGGACGCCAAGTTCACGGCGGCCGGCGCGCGCGCCGTGCTCACGGGGCCGCGCTCGTACTTCTACTCGTACGACCTCGAGGCCGGCAAGATCACCAAGATACCGGGCATCGCCGGGCGGAAGGAGCGCAAGCTCGAAAAGTTCGTGGCGTCCAGCAGCGGCGAGCAGCTCGTGTTCCTCGGGAGCGACGGCTACTTGAGCGCGGTCTCGGCCAAGTCGTACGAGTGGATCGGCAACATGAAAATGAACGGAGACGTGACGTCTGCGGCCTTCTGCGACAACGACCGCTACCTCCTCAGCACGGGCAGCGACGGACAAGTGTACAAGTGGGATATGCGCACGCGCAAATGCGTGTATGTGCACGCGGACGAGGGCAGTCTCGGGAACTTGTCGGTCGCCGCCAGCTCGAACGGCCAGTACTACGCCACGGGGTCCAAGAGCGGTGTAGTCAATGTGTACCAAGGCGCGGGGCTCTCGGCTCCCGCCGCACCCACGAAGGCGCTGATGCAGCTCACGACCGCTGTCGACAACCTCAAGTTCAACTCGGACGCGCAGATCCTCGCGATGGCGTCCAAGGACGAGAAGGACGCGTTACGGTTCGTGCACTTGCCGTCCCTCACGGTGTTCGCCAACTGGCCCACCGCGCGAACGCCGCTGCACTACGTGTCGGCCATGGACTTCAGCCCGAGCAGTGGCTTCTTCGCGGTGGGCAACGCCCGCGGTCGCGTGTTGCTCTACCGCCTCACGCACTACGGATCCACATAGAGCAGCAAAGAGGCCAACCTCTGTGGTGAATAGATGTCTCTTTGCTTGCTTGTCGCCATGGAGTAGCTGCCGCGAGCCCTCGCCGAGCTACCCCCGAGCTTTGGGGCTGTAGGCGATGTTGATTTTCTTGGCGGTCGATATCAGCGAGTCGAGCGCCTCATCGACTGTCGATTCGGTGTCTACAGCAGCAGCGAGTAGTCCATCGCCACGAGCACGAAATGTTAGACGAGCATACATGCCAGCGCCGTACCAGACTGCAATGGCTTCGCACAATGTTGTTTGCTCATTTCGCCTCGGAGTCCTGCAGTCGACCAGGCATACAACGGAGGCGAGAGAGGCAGCACATCGACTCAGTTAGCCTCTACCAACGGCGGTTGGAGCTAGGATCCTCACCTGTTGACGCTTGCCGAAGGTTTGCCGCGGACGACGGGGTTTCTGGTGCTACGTCCGTCGTCGCCGGCAGATGGCGACGGCGTTGGCGTTGCTTCACGTGGATGGTAAGGCCATGCCAGTTGTCAGTATTGGCCACGAGAAGACTGACTCGAGAAGAGTGATGTAACAGTACAATGTCCTCACCATCTGAGCTTGTGTGGACTTCTGGAAGTTGGGCAGGAACAGCTCCGAGTCGTCGTGGGACGTCAGTGGATGCTGCAACTGATAGCGGAGCGCGTTGATGGCTGCTCGCGAGTTCATCGCCGGCCGAATCTGCGTTGCGGACTGGTGAGCGACCGACCAGTGGGCAGCAAATAGCAGGCAAAGAAAAGAGTTGAAGCAGGCTGCAGACGCACCCGTGGATCCACCGCGAGCGATCGCTGCAGCAGACTTGGAGGCACTGTTGGCAACTGATCATATGATCGATGCGTCAGTCTATCGGGGAGGTTTCTCTGACTCCTGGGTATGTCGGCACCCACCTCAGCTGAAATCCCTTTCGCGACAGATTCCATCAGTTCGTCCTCGATGCCGACGCCGGTGAGGAACGTCGAGTCGTTTGGGTCAATGCGCAGCACTTGAGAGCCCAAGACCGCACGGCTCGTTAGGTATTGATCGAGAAGCAAGTGGTGCGTCGGACGTACGCTTCGGACGCGGACCAGAAGGAAGTGCATCCGCAGCGTCTCCTCCCTGTGTCTCCCACATCGGAACCTCAGACACGGCATTACCGTCGCCGTTCCCACAGCAAGCGTCCGTACATGCTGCTTCGATCGGTTGGTACCGTCTGCAGTGTGGTCCGCGAGCTTTTTGCTCTTGGCGATGCCCTGATCCGCGAGCAAGAAGCCCATGGCGCGGCTACGGAACGCCGGCTGCAGTGGCACCTGGTTTGGGATCACCTTGTAAATCTCGACGTCGTCGTATGACGCGTGCCGCTTCTTCTTCGTCTCCGGGAATGCGATCACAACCGTGAGCGGCGGTAGTAATACGGCGGCCGATGAGGATGACGACGCTGGCGCCATTTGCTGCTCTACGGCAGGTCTTGTCGCCGCGATGTGCGCCGTCACGTTCGGTATCGGGTCGAACATCAATATGGACGGATTGCTCGAGCTTACGGCGGCCTGCGAGAGCGGATTGCCATACAGGACGAGCTTCCGCAGACTCCGGAGCTCGCACATTGAGCACACTGCGGCCTCCTCCGCGATCGCGTTGTGTGAGAGGTTCAGGTAAGTCAGCATCGCGAAGCCAGCGCCGCGCTTGTCGCTGACCGTCAGAGCGGACTGCAGCGGAGATCGAGACAGCCGACGAGCGTTAGTCCCATTCGAGAGTACCAAGCGCCGGAGATTGAGCATCTGACCTCCGGGAAGTGCGTGACCTTGTTGTGGCTCAGATTCAGGTTGCGCAGGCGCGGCATCATGGCGAGGAAGGAGAAGACGTCGGCTCCCGAGATGGCGTTTCCCTCGAGCGAGAGCGTCTCGAGTCGAGAGAAGCGATCCATCACCGGCGGCATCAGTCGGATGCGGTTGTGCGCCAGGTAAAGCTCCCGAATACGCAGTAAACTTGCAAGCTCCTCGACATCGCTCGACGTCAGGCAGTTGAACGACACGTTGAGCACCTGTGAAGAGTATGCGTACTCGGTGAGCTCTTCATTGACACCGCATTGCTGCTCGAATGAGCAAGAGCGCCGAGACCTCGAGGCTGAGGAAGCCGCCGGAAGGGACTCGGAGGGACTGGAGCGCGTTACACTGGAGATCAAGCTCCACTAGCGCCGGCAGACTTGCGAACGCCTCGAACGGCGCCTATTGTTCCAGAAGGAGATGTCGCGACACCGGCGAGGTGTCAGTCTTTCGCCTTCGACAGCCCGTTCCCAGCAGTCGACGTACTTCATTGTCGCTCATGTCGAGCCGCGTGAGGTTGCTGAAGAAGAGCAGGTCCTCCGCCACGACGCTCTGGATGTTGAGCTCGCTCAGTGTGGCCTGCGTCACCTCGTCCGGGAACTCGACTTCGTGCCGCCAAATGGCGCCGTCAGTACCTTCGGGTTGGACGACCAAGTTCCACTGGTTGACTCACCGTGGCACCGATCGAGCAGCATGAATCCGTCCAGTGTCTTGGGTAGGTCGCGCTGATTCCCCGAAGGCGTTGACGACGGCATCGTCCCGGCGCTCGCGACCGCCTGGCCGGACTGTACGAGCGTCGGGTGCCCGCCGATCTTCTTGCCGAGCACACGCCTCCGCCTGCCAGACGACGGCGGCGACATGGCTGGCGAGCCCTTCAATGCGCTGCGTGGGAATAACACGGCCTTGCTTTGCCTGCACAAGACGGTCGCTCGGCTATTAATAGCAGCGCACAGCCATTGGAGGCAGCCAGCTGCACACACACCTACGCAGTCTATGGCAGGCGAGGAATGGAGGCAGCGGTATTGTTCCTCGGCTCACGGCGCATTGCGCCTCCCTTACTTTCCATGCACAGCAGTGCGCTACCAGCGTCGCGAGCAGTCTACGACACCTCCGCGATCGACGGGGAGGCATCATGCACGCACGCACGACAGGCTCTCTCTCTCTCTCTTTCTCTCTCTCTCTCTCACACACACCTCGTCGCCCGGGTCGAGGCTGTGCTTGTGCATGTCGGGGGCGCGCTAGCCTTGTTATCCAAACTTGGAGACAGCCTTCCAGATGATGACCACGCAGAGGCCGAGGATAATAAAGTACAGCAACAGGATCTGCGACATCGTCTTGCACTTGAGGCTCTTCAGGTGGTTCCCGGCCTCGCTCGTGTCCGCGCGCGTGTCGTCCACCTGACGGCCATGCCTAAAGGTTAGCACCTGCCATCCACGCGCAGATGGACGCAGCCACCTCCTCCTATATCCCAACAAGCTGGCCGTACGTTGGTGCGGACATTGATCAGGTGCTCGCGCTGTTCTTGGAGGTTGCTCGTGATGTTCTGAGCGGTCGCGTCTGTCTGCGCGATAATCCGCTGCGCGTCTCCCAGGTGGTCGTCGATGCGGTCTGTCCGCTTTTGATACCGGGCCTCGATCTCGCGCTGTCCCATTCAGATTGCCGACATGGAGCGACACGATAGTGAGCCATTTGTGTCGGCGTCGATGCAAGCTTTGTCATCGACAACTGCGCTGCGTACCGGGTCATTCGTCGGCTCCTGGCGTTGCTTGGCCGTGTCCATGAGCTTGGCGCGCTCAAGGTTCGCCTTCAGCTTGTCGATCTGCGACTTGTACGTGCGGAGCTGCAGCGACAGCGGCACACCCGGCGAGAGTGGTCAGTCTGTATCCCAACGGGCCACGCCCGTCCTTGTCACGTCGAGCTCCAACCTGCTGATGCATCCGTCGGCGCTCCTGCGAGTCTCCAGCGCGCGATTCGCTCTCAAGGATCCGCATCTGCCGTGACGTTCAACGTCGCGACATCAGCACTAGGCATTCGCGCCTCCGACCGATCCTCCGTTGCCAGACCAGCCATTTGTGTTTAACCAACGTACGTATCGCTCGGCCTCCGAGATGTTCCCGAGCGCGCGCTCCGACAGGTCATCAAACGCGGCTGAGGCATTCCATTCGCATACACAGGTTAGCGTATTGTCGTGAGTCCGTGCTCGTACCTACGGCGGGGAGCGGGCGCAAAGCGCCAAAGGGTTTCTCGCGCACCTTTGTTGCTCGCGTCGTTGAGCGCGCGGATGTCCTGCGCTGCGTCGTCTCGGAACTGCTCAAAGTCCTCGCTGTAGCTCATGAACGAGTCCGTCATGGTTCCTCCTCGCGCGCGGCGGCAGCGGCGGCGGCTTGCGGTCGCGAGGGCTGGCGGCGACTGAGCAAGACGTGGGCAGCGGGCGAGTCGACAACTCGACTGTCGTCGTCCCGATGACGGCAGGCAAGAAAGGCCTCTCCCTTTTCGCTTGTTCTCCTCACTGACTTCCCAAGTACACTGAACGGACCGAGTCGATTCAAATTTGAATTGAAGAGACATTTGCGGCACGACGTGCCGTTTCGATGGGTTTCAAAGAGCCCTCATTGAGGTACACAATGCCTTGTCTCAGCTTGAGAGCGGTACACAGTGTCATACTCCCTCAAGCGCGTGCGTCAACTGTCGAGGCCATCCGTTTGAATTGTGTGCAACTCCGCGCCAAGGGGTGCGCCAGCTGCGTAGAGCGATGTCTCTTCCTTCTTCCCACCTCATCGCTATCTGAAGTCGCAGAGGGCAGCGCGTCGAGCGCATGCGCTGCGGCCGTTCGCGCCGACTCGAGGCACTCACTCCCGAGCGGCGCACACGCATCGCACGGTAGAAAGCAGAACGAGTTCAAAACGCCACGATGGCAAGCTCTCATTCGCAAAGGTGGTGACTGACAACAGCTAACTCGCAATGGGAGGCACGAACGGTGCATCCAGCGTGAGAGAGCGATAGAATGCATGCGTGCTCTTGGTCCTGGCCCGCCCACTATCCTCACCGGTCCACAGGACTCGTACTCGCGGAGCCGGCCTAGTCCAGGCCGATCACGTTCTCGAGGAAGAAGACGAGGAAGATCGAGGCCGGGTACAGCGACAGCACGATGAGTCCATCGACGAGGCGCTGCGTCTTCTTCATGGCAATGTAGCCGATGAGAAACTCGACGAAGAGGATGGAGAACGTCTCGGCCGAGAACTCCCAGACCAGTCCCGACGGCTTGAACGCGATCAGCGCCGCGAAGATGCCGAGGCAGAACGTGTTGTTCATGCACGCGGCGCCAAGCAGCGCCGAGATGGAGATGGAGATCGTCTTGGACGTCTTCTTGAGCGCGTAGTTGTACGCGGCAATGAGCTCGCTGGCGTTCGAGGCGAGCGGCGCGACCACGAACGACACATAGAAGGCCGGGATACCTGTGCGGGCGCCAACTTCGGACAGCACGTCGACCATCGGGTCCGAGAAGATGAGCACGAGCGCCGTGCCAATGGACAGCATGTACGCGGCGCGGATCTTGATCTGCTTCTGCTGCTCCTCGATCGACAGGTCGGCGAGGTCCTCAGGGATCTCCTCCTCCTCCTCCTCTTCGTCGTCGTTGTCGCCCCTGGGGATGGCGAGCGACGCCTGCGACTCCACCACGATGCTCTTCATCTCGACGCGGCCGTCGCGCGACTCGCTGTCATACTTGGCCAACAGGTAGCGCATCACGGCCTCCACGAGCTCGTCGAACTCGATGAAGCCGCTCTTGTCCTTGTCGGCAGCGGCGACCCACTTTTCAGCCTCGTCACGTGACAGTGTCTCGCCCAGGTCCTTAAAGAAGAGCAGGAGCTCGTCCGTGTCCATACGCTTGTCCTTGTTCTTGTCGTACGCGACGAAGAACGGGCGGATCAAATCCTCCAGGTGCTCGTACTCGGCGCGCGACGTCAGCGGCGTCGACGCGGTGACCGATTGGCTCTTGAGCTTGGACAGCTCCTTGGCCAGGATGCCCGACAGACTGATCTCGCCGTCGCGGATCGCAGCGACGCGCACCTCATCGATCACGTCGTCCTTGACCTCCGACGAGCGCTTGACGTTCCAGTAGAGATACGCGACGAAGGCGGCCATGGACGCGAAGAACGCCGCGAACGCAAACGGTCGCTCGACACGCGCGGCCTCGGCGAAGTCCAGGTCCGAGTCACGCTTGGTCGTGCCCGTGAAGAAGAGCGCGGGAATCTGCAGGATGAGGTAGATGAGCGCCGTGAGCACCATGGTCTTGGCGTTCGACGGAATCTCGTCGAAGAGCACGACGCCCGTCTTGAAGAGGTCGTAGCTTCCCGGCGGCGACAGCTTGGCCCACGTCGGGTCGTTCTTGGGCCGCACGTAGTTGCCGCGACCCTGCTCGTCGATGTTCACGCGGCCCGCGAAGACGCTGAGTGCCCAGGGGATCGTGAGCAGCATGATAGTCGAGCCCGCGAGCGCGCCGACGCCAACGGCCACCTGCTCCTGCGCGTTCGGCCCCATGCCCGAGAAGAGCACGATGGCGCCGTCCGGCACGGCGCCGAGCACCGGGAGCACGACGCTGCCGACGATGCCGGCCATGGACGGCACGAGCAGCAGCAGCTCGCTGCCGTCCGAGATAAGGTTGCTCGCGTTGAACAGCACGTAGCCGTAGACCGCACCGAGGAAGAGCACCTGCACGAGGCCGTAGACCGTCTCGGGCAGGTCCTTCGGGTCGATGAACAAGCTCGACATGGTCGTTGCCGCCGCCGGTGCGCAACACGCCTTGTCCCCCACGCGCTCTTTTGCCGACTGAGGGGAAAAGGGAGACGCGATCTTCGCGGAAGGAAGGTGGCTGGTTGGTCGGCCCGGGGCTGTGCAGCCGCCCAGCTGTGGATGGGAAAATCCATTTTCGATCACACCGTGGATACGGGTGGCATAGTGAGACCAAGTGCGCTCCCGCGCAGCTGTGGGTGCCAATCATCCGACCTTTCTACGACCGACCGGCCGGCGTTGCCTCTTAGTCGATCGAGTAAGCGCGCGCCACGGCATGCAGCAGCCACGCTCGCCTTGCTCGTGCTCCGTGCAAGTTGTGGGTGTGGCGTGGGTGGAACCCCCGAGAGGAGAGCGGAGAGAGAAGAGAAGAGAGAGGAGAGAGGAGAGAGCGCTGGCAGCGAAAATCCAGACGCATTCCGACCTGCGGAGCGCACACGAGGAGCAAGGCGAATGACGCCGCTTGGTGGCGTGGCGTGGCCGCCCATGGCAATGACCACTCTCGCCACGTGGCTGGGAGACTCTAGTACTGTAGCTGTGCTTCGTGGCCGTCAAGATGCTGTAGGGCGCGCCGTGCTCGCGGCGCTGCTCTGCGCTCCGCTCCAGGAACGATCTCAGGACATGATTTGCAGCGTTGTGCTCGTTGCGAATCATTCCCCGTGACGCATAGTATAGGCAAAAGTATCCACCCACGTGTAAACTGATCTTTCCTCGCGGCGGCGAACCCACTTCACTGGACCACGAAGAAAACGCGCCGGTCGACGAGCCTCGCCGCTGAACGCTGCACCCGCACCTGCCGGGGTGAGCCAGCATGAGCCTCTACGTGAGACGAAGTCGCACCTAGCGGCGCAAACACTCCCTCCAGCAGACTCGAGCGCATGCGGCGATTCTCCGACACGACGTTGGCGGGAGTCCGCATTGGTAGCGTGTGCCGCGGACTGCGTCCTGCCTCTCGTGGCGCTCGGTAGCCCGCAGCCCAGCGCTGCACTTGCGTCGGTCTTGATCATGCACCGCGAAGTCGCGACTGACTGTACACATCGGCTGAGCCTCACGGCGAAGCGAAGTCGGCGGCGTGTTGCATCCCCCATCTCGATTTCGGCGTGCTCACTGTCGTCGACGATGCAATCTCTAATACCCAAAGCGGTGCAGATTGTGTGCTGGCGTGCGCCTGGTCTTGGATAGTGAGCGAACAGCAGATGCGGAGTGACAGCATTCGTGCGACTGTGAACCACATTGGTCCGCACTCGAGCCATGGAGCAAGAAAGCAATCTTCATCCCTGACCTGCAGCACAACTTATACATGGCTATCGACGAGTCCAGCACGCCAGACCACTACAGCGATTTAGCCACCTTTCCCTGACTTCTCTAACGCTGACAACAACAGCCAGCAGAACGTTCTGTGCATCGAGCTATCCACCCTAGCAGTTTATTCATCACGGAGTCACGGGAGACGACGTGCGGCAAGTGATCATCGATTCCGGCGGGCGAGACCGATCGCGACAGCCGCGACGACACCTATAGCAGCAACCGCCATAGCCACAACAGCGGAAGTAGACCCTGACTTCGCGCCGTCGCCCCCCCGGGTCATGGCCACGCTCCACCAACTCCAGCTGGCCGAGAGCCGCAAACTGCGCGAGAGGTGCTTGATCATGAGCTCGCCCTCCCCCTCGACTTCGAACCCGAGGCGGCGGTAGAAGTTACGTACGCCCACGCCCGCGATCACGGCAATCTTGGAGCAGCCGTTGGCGACCGCGATCTCTTCTGCCTGCTGCATCAGCTGCGTCCCAAAGCCTGTGTGCTGCGCGTGGGTTCCGCTCTCCTCCTCCAGAGAAACAGTGCCAGAGCTTTTCTTCCCTTTGGCGACCGCCATGAGCTGGCCGTATACGTGCAGCTCGCGCACAAGTGCGGCGCCTTCGAGCTCTGGGAACACGCCAGCACCAGCGGCGCGCGAGATCCGCAGACGACAGAAGCCGCATATCTTGGACCGATCCGGCGTCTCGAAGCTGAGGAAGTATTCATCCCCGCCGTTGGCCTCGTAGCGGCGCAGCACGTACTCGGCGCTCGCGATCGCTCGGTCATCAGTCTTGACCTCTCGGCAGCGGATGCAGCGGCAGTGCGTGCCTTGTGCGTGCATGCGGTTCTCAATGACTTGCCGTAGGTTGGGTTCGTCCAATCCCCCGAAGACGTACTGGCTCGGGATATCGCGGATTACGCGGTTTAGGCGAATCCACGGGTGCACCTGGGCCTTGACGTCCATGAGCAGCTCAATCAGCGCATTCTCGGCGTACGGGACGTACTCACCGCGGTCGAACCATTTCTTGATGACCGTCCAGGGCGTCACCTCGCACGGGTAGATCTTCCACTGGTCCGCCTGCAGGTCCGGCGAGTGCAGCACGTATTCGAACATTTCACGGTCCTTGTCCGGATTGCTGCCAGGCAGATTCGGCATGAGATGGATGTCCGTCTTGTACCCGCAGTCGCGCAGCAGCTGCAAGGCTCGGATCGCGTCCTGTGTCGAGCATCCGCGATTAATCTTGGTGAGGATCTCGTTGTCGGTATGCTGGATACCGAGTTGCACGCGCGTGCACCCGTAGCGGCGCAGGCGGCGCAGCTCGTCGGGTGTGATGCAGTCCGGCCGCGTCTCGAGTGTGATACCAATGATCTTGACGGCCGCGCTCTCGTTCGCGTGCTTCTCGTCTTCCAACGACCCGCGCACGCGACTGCCGGGCTCGAAGAAGGTGTTGGCGGCGTAGAACAGGTCCCGGATAAATTGCTCCTGGTAGTCGACTGGGTACGACGCCCACGTGCCGCCAAGCACGAGTAGCTCGATCTTGTCCACCGGGTGCCCATTCATGGCGAGCGTCACGCAGCGGTCGCAGAACTGCAGCACCGGGTCGAAGTCGTTGCGGTTTGCGCGCAGCACGCTCGGTTCGTCGTGCAGGTAGCTGCGTGGCTGGCCGGGCTCGTTCGGGCAGTAGTAGCAGTTCCACTGGCAGCTGAAGCGCTGTGGCTTCTGGCCCTCCACGTGCGGGTACGGACTTGTGAGCACCGTAACGACGAGCACGCCAGATTGCGATTTCTGCGCCTTCTTGACGAGCAACTGCTCGAGCGCCAGCCCCGATGGGAGTTCGCCCCTTTGCACGAGCGAGCTCACGATGAACTTGACCTGCGACTTTTTGGGCAAGCACTTGAACTGCCGCCGCAGCTTGACAAACGAGCGCTCGAGCGCCCGCGCGTCCTGAGGGTCCTCGTCTGCAAGGAACCGCGCCATCTCCTCGAACTTTGGCCGCTCCTCGGCCGGCACGAGCTTGTCCCACGTCGCGTAGATGTCAGCCAGGCTCGTATTCTTCCACGACTCGCTGTCCCTGTCCTGGCTGCGCTTGTACGTCTCCGGGTCGTTCAGGTCGCCCGTCAGCTGGATCTTGGGCTTGGACTTGGGCTTGCCGACGCGATGCGCGCTGCTGCCGCTGCTGCCGCTGCTCGCATCGCTCGTTGCTCGCGTCAGACTGGAAGCATAGCGAGCGCTGCTGTTCGACTCCAAACCCACGGATCCCGACTGCGTCCTCGCTGCCTGTGCGCTCTCGTGCAGCTCCGCGTCCGCCATAGCTCGCCGGCAATCGCGCTCGCTCCGGCGGTCCGGCAACTGCTGCAATGTTGACTGGTTCGCAAAATGCGGGTTGAGCTCGTGGTACTGTTAGCGCAAGATGTAAAAGTCCAGTAGCGTGTTCTGCCGTACAGTAGGTGCAAGATGTATAAGACCATCACTTGACCTGGTTGAAGCGAGTCGCATCTATTGATCTATTGATTGGAGATTCACCGTCGGAATCCAGCATTCATGGAGCGCGTCGCTCGTCTTTGCTGCTGCTGCTGTTGGCGGTTGGGGTCTTGGTGCTTGCCCAGCAGCTGCTCGTAGTAGCTGAGCTTTGCGTCCATGAAGCCGAGCATGTCGTCCTTGGAGTCGAGGACCTCTTTCAAACGCCAGATCGTCGACCTGGACAAATTAGCGACGAGAACTACACGTTAAGTTGTCAATCTGGCTATCGATCTAACGACAAACAGAGTGCGACTTACTTGAGATGCGCGATCTCGACATCACTCGCACTGCTCTCGGGCTCACAGCTCGACGTTTCCGCTTTGTGGTCATCGCCAGTAGACTCGTGAGTCTCCGAGTCGCCACCGTCACCAGTGTTGTTGTTGCCAAGGGAAGGCGGCTCGGTGGTGGCCTGGAACTCACCGAAGACGTCCTCAAATTCTGTGGAGAGTGCTGCCTCGTCCTCGTCATTGTCTTCCTCCTGCATTGCTTCCGTCTCTGCAATGGACGACATCCGAATCGTCTCGACTGTGTCGGTTCTCGACGTGTCACCCGGCTTGGTGACCGCACATAGTTCTAACAACTCGTTCGTCAGAGATTCCAAATAGGTGGACCCTGTGCCTATTTCAGCCGGCAGCGGCGAGTCCACGGAGGAGCTCACGATGCCACAAGAGGTCGAAGGAGCAACCAGCAAATGCGATGCCATACCATCGAGACTGCCGCCGACGATCGTCTTCTCGAACCACTCATCCAAACTCGTCAAGTGCTGCATCACTGCACGTTTGGTCTCTTCGCTTGGCTCCACGTTGTAGGCTGCCACCGCTTGGTCAAGGAGCTCGGCCGAGCTCCGCCGCCCAATTCTGTCCGAGTGTGTAGCGATCCACCAGCGAAAGCTCTCGAGTTCTGCAAGTTGCATGGAAGCAGTGGCCTTCATTTCTTTGAGCCGCTGACTGGATTGCTCGGTCGCGGCTGCGACTTCAGCAGCGCGTTCAGATCTGTGAGCAGTGATCTGCTGCCTAAACTCTTGATTCTGCGTGGTCACCGATGTAAGGTCGGCTTGCAATTTGCTACAGCACGCCTTGAGGGACTGGTACTGCTCTTCAGCTTCATCTCGACTCGATTTGACGAATTGAAAGAGGTCACTCTGCTGAGCAAACTGCTCCCTAAGCATCACGTTTGTCGCTTCGCACTCGGCCAGTGCAGTTTTCATATTCTCGATCTCCAGTGTCAGTTTGTCGGTATTCTTCTGCTCTTTCACGAGTTGACCATTTGCGGCTTCTACTTGCCGAACAAGCTGCTGCACGCTTCCTTTCAAATCTACAGCTTGAGCTTGTAGTTGTGCCTCTTTTTGCTGCCAGAGCGCGTTCTGCTCGAGAGATGCCTGTGATGCTAGTGCAATCGATTGCTCGAACTGTTTCTCCTTCGCGAGATGACTCGTCTCCAATTCCTTGACGAGTGCTGCCTGGCTTGCTGTTTGGTCAGATAATATCGTCTCAAGTTCGCATATCCGTGCTAAGCTCTTCTCTGCCTGCTCTCGCAGCTTCTGCTCCTTCTGTTCCGAACCTCGGCAGACTTGTTCTAGTCGAAACAGCTCCGACTCAAAATGCTGCGTGCGAACAGTCAACAAGTGAATCTCCGACTGGGCATCGCCAAGTTGAGATGCACATTGTCGGCTCTCTGCCTCCAATTCTGAGCTGATGCCTTGTGCACGTCTCAGTTCCGATCGCAGCAGTTCCACCTCAACATCTTGCGCCATTGCCCGTGAAAGAGCAGTTGATAGGGCTTGGTCTGCCCTCAGTGCGTCGGCTTTCGTCGTGGTCACTCGCAGCAACAGAGTGCCGCACTCAATAATGCTTCGAGACCAGGCGCCTTTCCACTCCTTAGTCTGGGCATGCTGACCTCTCAGGTACCCACATTCAGTCTCCAACAGGTCCAGCTCTTGTCTCTGCATCTTACACTGATCCTTCAGCTTCTGGAGATCGATAGTCGTTGCTGTAGTCTCAGCAGTGAGGTTTGCGATAGAGGCGTTGCGAGCGTCGACCATCCCTTGCAGCGTTGTAACTGACGTATCTCGATCAGCGATCTCTGCCTGGCATCTTTGAAGCGCTGACGTCAGCGAGCGAACGCGTTCGCGCTCTTCCTCCAACTCTCGCTCCGTTCCGAGAGCATGAGACTTTAACTCTTCGACCAGAGTGTTCATTTGCTCGATGTGGGCCTGTAGAGCTGCTTCCTTCTCACGCGCATCCGTTGCACGGGTTACTAGGGTTGCCTCAAGCTCTGTCACACGTTCAACGCCGCGAGCTTCGAGCTCACGCTCACACAAAGCATACTCCTCCATAGCCGTTGCATACTCTGCCTGGCGTACTTGTAGAGCGCTTTCCAATTGTTCTACGGAGATCTGCAGGTTTCGCTTCTCCTCCTCGGTGTGAGTCAGAAGCACCTTCAGCTCCTTTGTATCGGTTTCTCGCTGGTCCACATAAGATTCTAATCCACAATTCTGGTCTTGTAATTCGATAATACGCTTTCTCAGTTGCTCCGCACTGATCGACAGATTCTCGCGCTGGTCTTCGAGGGTGACTCGAACTTCGTTGCTCTCCCTCAGTTCCGACTGAAGTGCATTGTGATTGGTGTGAAGTTGCTCCATGGCATCCTCCAACCGGTGGAGCTCCTTCTCGATCCGGACCTTCTCGATTGATTCTGCGGTTAATTGGAGTTTAAGAATGCCACATTGAGCAATAGAGCGCGTCCATGCCTCCTTCCACTCGCGCGAGTCCGCCGATGCAGCTTGCGCAGCGCTATCAACACCTCTGTTTCGCTCGACTTGATCGCCGTGGTGACACTCAAGCGATACAAACTTGCCATTGAGCTGTTCGAATTGATCGAGGGCAGTCGTCAGCGCCGATTTTGCGCTTTCAAGTTCTGCCCGCTCTTCTTCACGTTCCGCTTGGTTTTTGAGAACTTCCGCCTGCTGCGATCGCAGAAGCAGTCGTAAAAGATCAGCCTCACCCTGCAAATCCGCGATCTGTTGCTCTGCGGACTGTTTCGTGGAGTTGTGTTCGTCTTGAACACGTTTCAATTCGTCACTAAGCATACGAGATGTCTGAGAGGATAGTTCCAGCTCAGCACGTAAACTTGCCGCGGATTCCTCGCCAAAAGCGGCTTGACGCCGGGTAGTTTCCAATTCACCCTTCAGATCATCCATTTTCTCCTCACAGCGATGAAGTTCTTGATGCAGCTTGTTGATCCGCTCCTGCTCATTCGTCGATGCCTCTAATAACTCTGCATGCCGCTTTTCAGCTTCTTCCACCTCAGCGACCTTCTTTGACAGACACTGTGACAGTTGCTCCAGCTCGGTGCGACTGTCATCTTGCAGTGTGGACAGTTGTTCCGACAAAGAGTCAACGATGGTTGTCTTGGACACGACTAGAGCTTCGAGTGATGCGATTCGTTCCTCATATTCGAGCTTCAGTTCCTCCATTTTCGACACCGCGGCATCCTCTTTTAGTGCTTGTGCGTGCTGACTCTCCTTCTTGCCTCCAACTTCGACTTCAAGTTTCTGCACCACCGCTTCCAGCTGTCGCAGTTGCGCCGCCTGGGACGCAATCTCCGCATCCTTTTCCTGTGTCTGGACCTCCCAGTGCTGTTTACAGTGGAGAGCACTCTCAAGATCAGCTCGTAGTGTTGCTGCTTGCCCGCGCAACTCAGTCAAGTTTCCGACCGCGACTTCTACTTGTCTCGTCAGCTCCTGGCAGCGAGCTTGTTCCTCTACAAGCCGACTAGCAAGATTGGCTCGTTCTGCTTCTGCAACCTCACGCTTGGTCTCAACATCTCTCAGGCAACTGCGCAGGCTGTTTAGTTCAGCTAATTCTTGCATTGAATCAGTCACCTTCCCCTCCATGCTCACCAGTGCGCTTCGAGAGTCTTCGCGCGCGAGTAAACACTGCTCTTCAGCTTCACCCGAATCGACGCCTCCGAGCTGTCTTTCTTCCTCTAGACTGGCGACGCGTGCGAGCGCCTCCGAGAGTTCATAATTGAGTGTATGAACGCTGCTCAATAGTGCTTCGTGCTGACTCTGAAGGTGGGACACTTGGTTCAATGCCTCGGCGAGCTGCGTCTTGAGCTCATACTCATGGACCGATCCAATGACCAGATCACGCTCCATGGCGGCCTTGAGCTCCACGACGTCTCCCTCACTGGATGGCTCGTCATCTCCGGCATGGCTCAGCAGTGTGGCGTGTTGCTCCATTTCTTTCTCTGCGGATAGCTCGCTCAACTCGCTGTTGATCGCTGCCAGCTGCATGTTATATTCCTTCATGAGCGGCGAAGCGGACGGAGAAACCCTCACCGACGTCAATGGTGAGGTTATTGCAGGACTCTCACACACTGGATCTATCGCGTTCATTCGGCAGAGTGCGGACGTGAGTTCCTCTTCGAGACGCACCATGAGGCTTCCACACCGCAACGTGATTGGACTGCTCTCGTCACTCGCAGTAGTCCCATCCTGAGCTTCATGCATTGCCTGCAAGCTGTTGGTAAGCTCGGCAAGTTGCTGTTCGAGCTGTCCATTGCGAGAGGATTGTGTCTCGACGATCCGTAGCACATCGGCCTTGCTCTTTTCCAGCTCTGAGGCTCGCTCTTCACACTCTGTCAGCTGGATTTCTAATGCTGCAACCTGAGCAGCATGAGTTTCCTCTTTTTGGTGCAGCTGCTCTGTTGCACTGGCAAGTTCGTCTTCGATGCGCGCAATCTCGAGCACGTGGGCATCGAGAGACTCGTTCAGGGCGATCGCGTTGGTCTCCAGAAGCCGAATCTTTGAGCCCAGCTGCTCGTTCTCGAAGGCGGATGCGCTTGAGAGGCGTCGATTCATGAGTTGATGACGCTTGCGCTGTTCGATCGAGATCCAGACGCACTCCACGCGTTCGCAAAAACCCGCTAGTTCCACCGATAGCAGTAGAACGGCGTCATGGTCTCGTGGATGCAGCTCCCCTCTTGCCATCACAGCATTTGCGAACTGTATGAGACGAGCAAGCTGTTCCCGGAAGGTCTTGACGTGAGCCTCGATTTCCTGTCGGCCCAATGTACAACCGCTGGCTCCACTCACGAGTTGATCGTTTACTCTTCCCAGCGTGTGCAGGCAGAAGGCGCTCACCAACGTTTCCATCAGCTCGAGCACTCCAAAAGCAGACGCACCGTGATTCACAGTACACATGCTGCGCTGAGCGAGACCGTCTTGCATGGCTTCAACTATTTGACTCATTGTGACGAGTCTCTTGTCCGCATTCACCAGGAGGCTTCGTTCAGCTCCGATGGCTCCGTCCTCTGTTCGTCCCTTTACTGTGCTGGTGCAAATGATTGAAGAGAAAGAGTCCGCCTGCTGCCTCAGTTTGCGAATTGTCGGCCCTATTGCCTTGCGTGCAAGGTCGATAGAATCCAGGCAAGATGTGAGTTTCATCTCCATGCTTTGCTGCACATCGGCGCTGAAAGTGCCAGAAGAGCTACCGCAGCCAGTTGAATGAGTCGCAGCATCGATGGCGCCATCCGCGTGGGACTCGCCCGGTGAATTGCCGCTCTCCAGGTCGCAGCTGGCGTCGACATCGTTGATCATAATACGGAGTGTGTTGCAGTCCATCGCTTCTTGCTGTGCCTCGTCATAGTCGGTCGAAGCGAGGTCTCTCTCCTTCTGTTCAGCCGGCTCACAAGTTTGCGCCTGCTCAGCCGCTGTGAAGACGAAATCACCAACAACAGAGTGATAGAGTGCGTTCAGTTGCGTTGCGGGTGGTGTACACACCAGTGCATTTAGCTGTGTCTCGCCGCGCTGTGGACTGTCTGTCTGAATCTCGGCGTCTTCACACTTGGCGAGTCGTTTCTCCGGACACTTGGTATCATGAGTATTTGCTCTCCAACGCTGGAATGCTCGTACTGCTTGCAGTTGTAGCCAACGACGACGAATATAGAGCAAATTGCTGAGGACGAGATGCTGCGAGAGGATCTGGGCCGATACGCGATCCTGCAAAGCACGGGTTGTGACGCGTTGGCACTCGAACTCATACTCTTTCCTGCTCAGCGTGGCCTGGAGCTCGGCGATCTCCTGCTCGAGCTGTTCTTTCTCGTGCGCGTCGATCTCTGAGTGCTCGCGGTGGTTGTGCGATTGATGAGGTCCATCCATCATTGGTGCGGGTGCGCATTGCAGTGCCCAGCGTGTGGCGTCTGCCACAGCGTCGACTAGGGCTGATGATGGGGCGTCGATGATACCAGGAGCTAGGTTCGCATCTCCTCTGCAGCTGCCGCAGTCTTTGAATGCGCTCGCAGGTCGAGAGGAGAGAGCGTCCGGAGAAGGCGACTCCCAAGCCAGCGCGAACGATGGGCGGCGAAGCTCACTGCGTGCCGGTGCATCTAGCTTCTCCTTCAGTTCGAGGATTTCCTTCCTCAGCTCATGCACCACATCCAAACCGGATGTGGACACTTCAGATAATTCAGAAGTAGTTGGATCCAGTGGTGATGGAGACGAAGATGGGAGCTTGGGCACACTAAGCGCGCTCTTGGCGCGTCCAACGAACTTGAGCGTGCTTAGTGTATCCTCATAATGCGCACAGCACGGACTGATGGTCGCCAGCAGCACCGTGGTCGCGTCTCCGCCGAGACTCTCCTTGAGAAGTCGCGTCAACACCGAGTTTCGGTACGGCACGAAAGGAGCACCACCGTTGGTGCTGCTGCTGCCCGCGCTGCGCCTGGCTAGCGCGCCGATGACATCGGCCAGTGTAGCCAGCGACCGATTGATGCTGCTCGCCTCCCGTTGACGCGAGCTGTTTGTTTCCGTCGCGTCGGCGCGCTCGCTGCCGGCCAAATCAACAAGATAGAGCTTGCTCTTCTTCACAGTCGCCGACTGTCCTTCCTTGCCAGCCGATAGTGGCGGTGGGGTCTGGTGCGCTAGCGTCAGCGTCATCACTGCATGGGAGCGAGAGGATCTCCCATTCGCGGACGTTGACGTCACGGACCGCTGACGATTACCCTCGTCAAGTAATGCCTGCACCGCGCCGAGTGTCGTGGCTTTAACCTGCCGCGCGTTTTCAACATACGTGCCTTGTTCCGGGTGCTCCCTCACCTTGAGTGGCTCTTGCGTTCGCTGTATAACATAGACACATAAGATCGAGGCTTGTTGGACTAATGCTCATAGAAGTGCAGCACAGAAGAGTAACGCGCCATTACCTTGGTACCTGCGGAAGCAAGCAGCAGGTCGTAAACGCGCTCGTTGTAAACTTCTACGTAGCTCACGTGCACGACACTCTTGTCACCAAATCCCTGCTGGAGCTCCTCTAATCTGTCGAATAGTCCTCGACAGATCCTCGGTGCGAGTCCTTGACGAGAGGCGCCACTGCCTGATGAGGGAGCTGCCGCTCCTGTACCACGAGCTAAGATCCTGTTTGATGCGGCTCTAGACGTTGTACCGACCGCTGACGACGACACTTTGCCGATTGGGCCTCCACCCGTCATCGTGAATGTCTTACCGGTGCCTGACTGTCCGTACGCGAGGATAGCGCAGTTGGATCCCCGGAGAACAGTCTCGATCGCCAGTGCACCGACTGACTCGTATACAACACCTTGTGTCGCGACTTGGCGGCCCGGAGCATGGTCATACGACCAGAAGCTGTGGTCAAAGGCGAACTCGTGTGTGAACTGCTTGCTCGCCGGTGGTGGCACCGGTGCGTCCTCGCACTTGCTGTCCATTGTTGATGGTGGGGAGAGGGGTGACGTCAGTGCCACTGGATTGATGATCCGTGTCCAGCCTCCCTCATCTACCGACGACATCTCGACAATGCGTCGATACCCTTTCTTTTTTTCAACTGGCAGCATGGGACGCACTCGCACCGCTGTAACAAGACGATAGTCGCTGCCAATGAGCCACTCGACTGTAGCAGCGTCACTGGTCGAGGACACGCTCGCCGCTTCCGAGCACACTCCATTATCGTTGTCCTCTCCCGGCTGCGGTAGCTCTTCTTGATTGTTCACTGCGGCGGATGTCCTTCCTGTGCTTGAAGCGGAGCTCATATACCGTTTCCGGACACCAGGCGCTAGAGCAGAAACCGTCGATGTCTTGGATCTGGACCCAGACGGCTTGGACGATTTGGCAGCACTAGCTGCTGTCTTTGCGCTGCTCGCTTTCTCGGACACGCTGCGAGACCTAGTGCTAGTGCTGGTGCTAGTGCTAGTGCTAGTACCAGTGGTGCTGGCCCTTCCGCCCGGTGCAGCGCCTCGAGTTCCCACGCCCGTCGCCGGCCGACTGCGCTGCATTGCTGCAAGCGGTCTCTGGGGTGTCGAAGGCGTGGAATGGCAACAGTAGAGCAACGGCTAAGGCTTCAGGCGGTGCCAAGCCAACGGCCGTGGCAGGCAGCGCTCTGACAAATAGAAAGCAAAGGAGCTGAGAGGGCAGCAGGAGGGCGTTGTTGAGCGCCAAGAAAAGACCGACCGACAGGTTAGCAAGCGAGAAACGGATGTTGAAACCTCTCCGAGGCTTGCATTTCGTGATTTACGGATCAAAAGCAGGTAGGAACGACCGAGAGACGAATGTGCGCCAAGTCGGGGGCGTTGTGTGAGAGAGAGAGAGAAAGCAGGACTTCAATTCATGACGGATCCGAAAGGCGTCTTCTCTCTCTATTCTTCTCTCTCTCTCCGTCCACCCCTCTTTCTCACACCCACAATCATGTATGTTCACGAGAGGAAGCCGTCCTCGGAGCCGACACTCCGTCACGCCGGCCCTCCTTTTGCTTGTGAAAGGGGCCGGCTGCCAGCACCGACCCTGCTATTACACAAACTCGTGCTTCCTGGGGTCGACGGTCTAGTGCGCTCGATACTGGAGAAGGAGCGATGCGAACTTTCTGGACGTCCCAACACCATTTGCCAGCTACGGCTCAAGTCGCCTTCCGCCGCACAAGCCTCTTGACGTTTGGTGTGTTGTCACAACGCTCTCGAGTGTCGTTTTGGTCCACAGGCACCAAAGCGATGCGACGCTTGACCTAGGGGGCGTCGCTGGTTGCGACCATGTCGCTTGACAGAGCTTGAGTATGCTCTGTGCATGTGTGCGTCGTCAGAGCGTGTAGGATGTGGCTGGACCTGCCGAGAGATCAGTTGCGATTTGTTCGAGTAGCGAGCAGGAAGGACGAGAACAAGGAGTGGGTTGTGTGTGAGTGAGCCTCAGCGTTGAGTACTTGCTGCGCGGTCGAGAGTGCGTGGCGGAAGCGCGTTCCAACAAAGCCTGCTCCACGCGGGTCGCTAGCTCCAATGGTGCCAACCAAGCGCGGATCGTCTCCTTCGGCACCACCGGCACCAAAGCGAGCGAGAACACGTCCAGACGTCGCCGTGAGCAAGCAAGCGAGCAAGAACCTGGAGTACTTCGTCGTGAAGAAGAGGCTCGACAGATTCTGCAAGTCGGAAGTGCGCCATCTTCAGTGGGACAGCTGCATCACGGACGTGAACCACGCGGTCATGGACGAGTACTTGCTGGCTGAGTTCTACGCGCTTCACCAACTCGCTACGAAGAAGTCGGTTGCAGAGATCTCGGCGAGGTTCTACCAGACATGTCTGAGCTTGGTGACAAACCCGGATCGGCGACGGAGCACCTCCGACGTTGAGCTCGTGCGTGCTGGTGTTGATTTCCATGAGCTGCGAGTGGGTCGCCGGATGTCGAACACGCAGTGCATCTGCGCGTGACGGTTCCAGTGTGAGGCGATCGACATGGCAAAGAACGCGTAGAATTTGTATCGCTGCAACTTTGCGAAACGTCTGCGCACCTCCGTCATTGACAAGTATGCCGTGTCGAGAGCCGGCGCCAAGGATGTCCTCGACGGTGTCTTCACCGAGACGTTCGAGCCGGTATATGTGCGCGTGGCAGACCCAATTGTGATGGAGCGGCGTGAACGTATACCGAGAACGACCAGTGGCAAAATCAGTTGGACTCCACACAAGCTCATGCCGATGTACTACGAGTTCTTGCAGCACGTTAAAGCAGTCAACGAGAAGAACGCGAACAAGCCGATGTACAAGCCGAAACGAACGTTCTCGGTTCTCCCGACGAAGCAAGGCCTCAAGATGAGCTACTGCAAGGTCGAATCGACAGGACTGCGATCGCTGCTGCACCATGAGTGCGGCGCGGTTGCCGACGTCAAGAACCAGCAGGAGGAGCGCGTCTGCCGCGACGGTGTTGTGCGCAAGTACTCGGTCCACAAGGTGCTGCACTGCCTGAAGAAGCACGGCGGCTGAGGGAAGACGGTGGACCGCGACGTGAACGCGGTGCACAACATGCTGAAGATCTTGCAGAGTCAACTCGCGGGGCTATCCGAGCGTCGCCCCGGTCTGCAACGGCGACCCAGGAGCTGATCAAGTCTCCGCCTTCACCCTTCAACGCATCCAGTGGATGACATCCATCTGGGTGCTCCCAGTGACATGGGGGCGAGTGTGTGAAAGCAGGCTCGTTGCTGATAGCCGGTCTCTTTCACAAGCAAAACGGGGATCGGCATTATAGAGCGTCGGCTCCGAGCACAACGGCTGCCTCACCAATTGCGCGAGACGAGGCACAGTCGCACGGAATCATTCTCTGTAACTGAAGACAAAGGAGATCATGCCTTTCACAAAACTGCTGCAACTTCGCGTCTATTTGTGTCTTCATCGCCGCTACAAGAAACACGAAGCCGTTCTTCAAATAGACCGTATCTTGGTATCTCCTGGCGCACCCAATCTTCCATCCAGCCAGAGACTCAAGTTCTTTTCAATTGTCTGCCTGCAAATAGCACACTGCATCCTCCTCAAACCACTCAAGAAGCTTTGCAGCGTTTGCTTGCACAGTCTGGCTAATTATGGTGTCCGATCTCACTCCGACCTTGACTTGATTCGCTCTTCCATTTCTACTGGAGCATAGATGGGAGTCCACTCCACCGCTCACTCCTGCGCCATTCCCGAATTTCCTCCTCAAGCAGTGAGCGCACCAAGCGAGCCGATCGACGCCTTGCCTCCAAGATCCTCACGACCCCAGCGCCATGTCTGCCCAGTCGCTCTTCCGTGTGAGCGACAGCAGCGACGCGGATGGCGACGAAGTGTCGCTCACGACGGAGACGCCGATTGATCGCAAGATCCTGCTGCGCGAGGCGTTCGCCGAGTTCCTTGGCACTATGATCCTCGTACTCGTGGGCGACGGCGTCGTGTGTCAGACCGTTGTCTCACAGGGTATCGAGATGAAGAATGCGCTCAAGCGGGAGGTTAACCCGGACTTGTCGAGCTACGCTGGCGACTGGTCCACCATCTCCTTCGGCTACGGCATCGCACTCATGATGGGACTCTACGTTTCTGCCGGCGTCAGTGGTGGCCATCTCAATCCGGCCGTGACCGTTGCCATGTGTCGCCATGGTCGCTGCGAGTGGAAGAAAGCACCGTACTACATTGCGGCGCAGTTCGCTGGCGCCTTCGTTGGTGCCCTCGTCGTCTACATCGGCTACTACCCCGGCTTGAGTGAGCTCGACTCGTGGGAGATCGGCACGGCCGGCATCTTTGCGACGTACCCTAAGGATCACGAGGGCGTCTTGGCCGGCTTCATCGACGAGGTGATCGGTAGTTTCCTGCTGCTGCTCGGTATCTTCGCCGTGACCGACAAGCACAACAACGAAGCAGACAACGGAAACAAGCCGCTCGTCATCGGACTCGTGCTCTCAGGTATCGCACTCTCGTTCGGCTACAACACGGGCTTCGCGCTCAATCCGGCCCGCGACTTCTCGCCTCGCATCTTCACCGCCATGGCCGGCTGGGGTGGCCAGGTGTTCACCTACGGCAACGGCTACTTCTTGGTGCCCATCATCGCGCCGTTCTTTGGCGCTCTGCTCGGCGCCGAGACGTACACATTCATGATCGCGCGCCACCACCCGCCCAAGTTCGTCTCGTCATCAGACAACGCATAACTTCTGCCAACAGAAACGGACGACGTGTGGGTATTGGAGGACTTGCCAGGCAGTGCAACCTTATCAATTGCTGCCGCATCGTCGGCGAGATACAGCGAGACCAACGCGAAGACAGAGCACGAATACATTTCTTTGCGTTGGTTAGCACCACACACCGCTGAATCCATTCTCTGAGAGTCCGAGAGCACCAGTAGATGCAAGGTGGAACGACTCAAAAGAGGAAAACGCATATTCTCGAAACACATTTGACGGGCTAGTGCGTGTTGGGTTCGGCTACCTCGCAATGTTCGCGTCCGATAGGACTCCTCACAAAACGCTGACGCCACGCTCCCCCGTGCCATTGCCGTCAATCGACGCATCCTTGCCGTGCTGGGCAGCTTGTTCCACACTCGTGGCAGCTGGCTCGGTGCGAGAGGCAAGGAAGAACTGCGAGCCCGCCGGGAGACTCGCCATCGTGGTCGTCGATGCGATGAAGGCCGAGTCTGTCGACGCAGTTGGAACTGATCCCGGGTGATCGTCAGACGATGAGCCGCCAGAGTTGATCACGACAGGGGGCGTCGACTCTTCCGTCAGTCGGTCTGAACAAAGAGCACAAGCAGCGAGCAAATCAGTGTCAGCTGTGATGCAGATAGTATACAGTCGTTGCGGTTGCCTTCACAATGAAATTCTACTTCACCTTGATGCCACTTCGCCAGCAAGGAAACGACCATGTCCGACACATCCTGCAATCGCTTGTGGATCACGCGCGATGATGTACGCTTGAGCTCGTTGATGATCGGCTGAAGCTCCGATGTCGCCATGCTGATCTTTTGATCATCTGCCAAGACCTCCTTGAGCAGCAGAGCGGGTCCAAGGGAACTCCCGGTGGCTACGTTCAGCAAAAGTCAATGCCTCCATCGCGCGCTGTGGAATACGCTGGACGCGGCAAAGGTACCTTGGTTAGTCGCTGAAGCAGCTTGTCCGCGACTCACTCCTTTCGACGCTGGTTTCACAAGAAATAGTGGATTTTGATGTCAAAAATCGTGAGGTAGGTATCCAAGCCAGGACTCGAGTAAATGGGCAGCGTACCGACTGAAGAAGTTCCTGGCGACCGCGTCAATCCGGAGACTAGTCAGACCATGAAGTCAGTTGGAGGGATTTCTCCATCCCATTCACGCAATGTACAGCAACAGTTACTCACCCGCGTCAACGTCCATACTGGCTGCCAAGTCCGAAATCATCCGCGTCGGCGTGTCGAACTCTGCGCCTGTGAATACGACAACGGCCACCTGTGTTAGTCTCACACATCGTACTTTCGGGAGCACGATGTTTGGACGTGCTTGTCTCCTCGGTGTCAGCGTTGCGAGCTGGAGCACCAGCGCCGTACTGCCCGCTCTCCACCGGCGAGCCGAGCAGCAGCTCGTCCGGGACGGAGCTGTTGTTCGAGTAGCAGTTGTAGATGTCGTCGTTGATACGGTGGTTATGCTGCGAGATCTGTATCAGTCAAATACAACGGGTTATGTCACCGAAAACTGAGCACAGAGCTGCAGGGAAACGAGTGCGGACCTGATTGCGCACGCGCACAAACCAGCGCATCTCTCCGTCATCCCCGGGCTCGCACACCACGTCCGCCGTGATCCGCGCCATGCAGCCGGTGTAGCGATTATGCAGGTGCGTGCGCACGCCCTGGCCGCGCGAGGGCTGGATGCAGCCATGCGTGCACCAGTAGGCCATGGTCGCGTACTGGAACGTGTCGGGCACGTTGTACTTTTTGAACTTGTGCTTGGTGTTCCAGTACGCGGTGGTGGACGAGCTGCGTCGCCGGTAGAGCGTCTTGGTGCGCGCCATGTACTGCGTCCACGCCTGGATGAACTGGTCCCAGGTGGCGAATGACTGCGGCTCGAAAAGCGGCAGGCGCAGCACCACCGATCGCCGCGCCTTAGTCGCGTCCTCGCGCAGCTTGTAGTTCTTCGTGCGGCGCTTCTTGACCACCGGCGCCTGCTCCTCCTGCGCCTCCGACTCGCGCGACCGCAGGTAGATCATGCCGCTCGTCACCGGGTCGGCCATCGCCAGCGTCGCGGCGCTCACCGGCGCCTCCTTGCCCGCCATTTCTCACGCCGCGTCGTCCGTCGACCGGGCTAGGCGGGTTTTGACGGAAGGGGTTCGCGCGCGGGCTGCCTGTTCCCTGTCAAAGCCGCTATGTGCCGCGACGATCGACTTGTACAGGGTAAGCTCCCGAGCCCTCCGCAATAAGAACCGATATGGACCAACATGTTCGTAATCGGCTTTCTTGACTGGAGAACATTGGCGTTCACAGCGGTTGAATGCCACTAAAACCAATAGACAGTTGCTGTCTTGTGACATATCGAATCCAGGTACGACCCGGTTCAGACAACCTGCTGCGGGGGGAACGCATTCTCGCTCGGCACGGCGATTGACCTACCGCGCCGCGCGCCTCTGCAGGCAACAGAGGAAGCACCGCTGGCCTGACGACGACGGAGGGCGCCGCCCTTCCGCTCGCCGAGCGCTCCCTGTCTGTGGCGTCGTGCGTTCCAACCGCGTGTGGTCGTGCGACAACCACCGAGAACGGCCCGACGAGCGTGTTGACGGAGCTAGTGGGACTGTCCCGTCCTGTCCGGGTGTTCTCCTCTCGCCGTCGTCCATTCTTGCAGTCAGCCAAGTCCTTGCTGGCGCGCGGATGGAGGGGGAGGAGCTAGCGACGGCGGTGCTGCTGTCGCCCACGCGCGACCCGGCCAAGAATGGCGAGATCGCGCAGCGATGGATGGAAATGGTGCTCGGCGAAAAGTTCCGCTCGGCGTTCCCGGCTGTGCTTGTCTCGGGCGAGCTCCTGTGCGACCTCGCGAACAAGGTCTTCCGTGCGCTCGGTATGACCGACGAGGTCGTCCCGGAGAAGATGCAGCTGACCGGCTACGAGAGCAGCGGGCAGTCTGTGGCCGCACAGAACAACGTGCGCATGTACCTGAGGTGCGCGCGATGCACTCGTGGTAGCTGCGCAGGTGCTTGTGTTGACGCATTGCTGTCTGTGTCTTGTAATGCAGCGCGTGTGAGACCATCGGTGTGGAGAAGGAGGATCTCTTTATGCCGGATGATCTGCTTCAGTCACACGACATCGGCCGAGGCACGCGCTACATGGCTTGCCACCTTGCCACCGATGCGCATGCGCGTGAAAGGCGGAGAACTGACCTGACTATGCCCTGCGTCTCTGATGCTAGTGTATCGGAACATCCTCGCGTTGCAATGCGTCGCCGTATCGATGTCGAGTCGTCGCTCGATTGACGAACGCAGTTCTCTGACCGGAGCAAACGTCATGGTACGTCGAGAGTGCTTAGAAGGGTTCTCCTTGCGTACGGCATTCGCAGCATCGGATATTCAACAGTGAGTTTGACTTCTCGATTTCTCCGATGCATTTGCAGGATATGTCGCCGCTCACTGAGCACGGAGTGTTCGATGAAGACGACGACGATCAAGACGTCGAGTCGCCTTCCACGACGAATTTACTGCAGCAAACGCGCTGGCAGCGGCTGATCTTTGAGTACGAATATCAGCTTCTGCGACAGGCCGATCAAGCTGAAAAGAAGAGCTCGCCAAATTCGCACGAAGGGATGGGGCAGCTAGCGCACGACATTTGGCGCACCGAGGAGCGCATTCGTACCGTGATTGCTCGGCCGGACCCCGATTATGGACTAGTGCCGGATGACCTCCACGGAAAACTGTGGATGCTTGCCTCTGGAGCCCACATGGAGATGCGGAAGCACAAGGGTCTGTACGAGAGGCTAGTTGCGATGGAGACCTCGAGCACGGACGCGACGTTGCAGATTGACGTGGACCTGAATCGGACAGTCGCGGACACGGATAAGGACATCTGGGATCCAGAGAAGACCAAGATGATGCGTCGAGTTCTCGTCGCCTACTCTTTTTACAACCCGAGGCTCGGATACTGCCAAGGTTTGAACTACATTGTCGCACGAAGCTTGCAATATCTGCAAGAAGAGGAGGCATTTTACTTGCTGAGCAAGATGATAAAGCTCGTCCCCGACGATTATTACACCACGATGGTAAGTTGTGCTCTGTTCTTGGACGGAGAAGAACGTGGTGTGCGCACTGCTTACACCTCGAGCTAACCTGCGTTGTCTGCGGCATTCGCTGCGTATAGCTAGGGTTAGCCGTGGATCAGCATGTGTTCGCCGATCTCGTCCGGATACAGCTACCTGATGTGGCCGAGCACCTAGGAAACCTTGGAGGCTCCGGGATGGACTTTTCGCTGGCGTGCACGGAGTGGTTCCTGACGCTCTTTGCGAGCCCGTGCGAGCGAGAAGTCACAATCCAAGTCTGGGACTCCATTTTCTTGTTCGGCAACGAGGTGAGTCATTTTGTTGACAAATCTGGTAGTCGCACCTGCACCTAATGTGCATGCTCTTTGAATTGCTGTAGTTTCTTTTCCGAGTGGCACTGGCGCTGCTGCACGCGTCGAAGGACTCGCTCCTGAAGGCTGCCGTTTACGGAGATTTTCTGAAACTACTCAACGAGGTAAGTCGGGAATCTTGCATCGGGACAGCTTTTGTCGGGCCTAATGCTGCTGTCTTGTTTGGCTCACAGCTCGGGAAAGAGAACTTGAACGCGATCAGCCTACTGAAGAGTGCGCGGAAGCAGGATGCAGTGATCTGCGCTCGAGTCGATGAGTTCCGAGCGCACCATCGTCTCCAACTCGCATCTGATCTCGTTGCCTTCGCTGGCCGCGACCAGCAATCCAGCACAGGACGCCCAAGCACAGAGAGCAAGTCGGAGCCTCGAATGCGACAGCTTCTTGGCAAGAAGAAGAAAATGTTCCGACAGGAGCGCGCTGCCGGCCGTTTCCCTCGGTACAGTCATGCCATCCGATTTATGCATAAGCACAAAGACTATAGAAGGTCTAATTCGTGCCTGACCTGTCTTTGATTGTGAACCACAGAACGTATGAGCGAAATATGGACGAAGAGCACATGCAGCAGCTGCAAAATGAGCATCAACACCGCGCCAAATACTATGAAGGCGACGCACTGGTGGTAAGCCGCTGCATCGAATTTGCTGTGCAGAGTAAGAGTAGCACTGCCAGCTTGCTAACTGCGTGGGCGGTGATTGTTGCGCGAAGGTTGTTGAGAACTACTGGGGCTCAGAGGAGTCTAGCCGGCAGTGGGGGCTGAAGAGTGCGCGGATGATTCATTCTTCACCAGAAGGGAAGACGGAGCAGCGAGAAAAGTCTTCTTATGGAAGCGCGCACTCGCAACGTATGAGCGCACAGACTCCTCGGAGCTCCGGTTCGCTTGGGAACGGCCAAGGCCGGGAGCGACGGAGCAAAAGTTCAGCGTTCATTCCTTCGCGGAAGAGCAGCAATCCTTCGTTACCGATCGATGATCGACACAGTAGAGGCGGAGATAATGAGTCGCCACTGTATGGGCGATCTCCAAAATCGTGGTTTCAGAAACGTATCGACGAGTGGCAGAAGAAGAACCACAAGGACAAGGAGAAGAAGAAACACGACAAGAACCGCCACCAGCTCGGTCAGCGTGCGGACAACGAGCGGTCGAGCATACAGTCGAGATCAAGCGGGCAGCTCACACCATCTGCTTCTACTGGTCACCCGCAGTTATCAAAGTTCAAGAACCAGTCACGGTCGTCAAATGGGACGGCGTTTGATCGACAGAAGAAAACCAACGGACGACAAACCTCGGCTGGGCCTTCACTGGCGGTTGGTGCACACTCGCCGACTGAATTCGCCCTCTCTCGATCCTTCTCGGATCCGTTCCACTCGCCAACAGACAGCATGCGGCCTACTCATGCACGGAACTCTGCACGGCAAGCTCGACACGACGCAATTAACTCCCAGATTTTGATTCGATCTCAAGACGCGAGCGAGACTTCAGCCTTCTCGGCTCATGGGAGTAGCCACTCGTTCACCTCGCAGGCTCCTGTTGCGTGCGTGGGCGAAAGGCTGTCTACGCATCACGCCATGGCCGAGACAAACTCTAGCTCGCATAAGCCAGCGGCCCCGTCAACGTCGGCACCGGCTGAGTCTCGCGTTCGCGGTCGTAGAAGACGAAGTGGCAGCAAGAGCAAGTCGAAAGAAGGCCGGCGTCGCTCCGACAAGACTCGGCGGCAGCCGCCGCCACCGGCGCCGCCAGCTTTGGAAGAGAAGCGACCACTGTCCTCGAATCCACTAGTCGAAGAGTTGCTGCTGAACTCGCCTGCACACGACCGCTCACACTCGGTGGAGTTAACGGACACGACCTCAGGCGATTCGATGTGCAGGCCCGAGGTTCGTCGTAACATTTCCCTGCCAGTTGGTGAGCCTTCGCAGTCACTTGGTAGCTCCCGGCACCGGGTACCTCGCAATCCGAAGCGCATCACAAGTGAAACGGCGCAAGCGATTCGTGAGCGAGCCCATGTCGTATCGTACATCCAGCGTAAGGCGAGCGACGCGAGCAGCTTGACGGGGAGCTTCCCTATCAGCCCGCGCGAGCGATCCGACCTTCCCACACGACTCAGCACAAGCTCGAGCGACTCTTCAAGGGAGGCGGTCCTGGGTAGCAGCGCGCGCTACCGCAAGGGCTCGTTCTCGTTCTTTGAAAAGCTCACGAGCGACCTCGAGAGCTTTGCAGACGACCTGAGTACCTCGTCTCCAGACGACGACAACAACAGCGAGGAAGGAAAGCGATCACGAAACGACGCGGAGCATGGCGTGGCTGTGTGATGGCGCTGAAATTGTCGCTGGAAGAAGAATCTCGATTGCAGCGCCGGCGAATTACAGCTAAATGGACACGAAGAGTGATGCAGAAGTGCCGTCTCCGCAGGTAAAGATGGAGTGACTACCGAGGCGGCGGATGTACGTACCGTTGATAACCGTTTTGGCATGCGTGGAGTTCCAAATAACGCCAGGTCAATGATAAAGTGAGCGTGAAAACAAGTAGGTGCAGGCCCAGTCTCGGAACGGTATGGTGAGTGGGTATCTGCGCAGGAATACGGTGCTTGGCAAGGCGGGTAATGCGTTACAACTGCATCTGGCAACTTGTCGTTTCTCGCATCGCGATTTACTTGCGTAACCAACGACTGTTGAGCTCCGAGATGGTGGTTTCACATCTAATTCCCAGACGATCATGGTTCATGAGCCCATTCTCCGACTTACCCTCGACTTGTCAGTGGCTCGGCATGAGCGCTTCATCAGCTCCGGGTCTGAACGCCTCCATGAGATGGCGGAAGATGGGAGGGGTTCTGCTTACTGTTGCGGTGATGCTGAGCGTAGCGAATTTCATCGGTCTTGTGGCTGAGCGCTCCAAGTTTAGCTCCCCTCGTGTTGTCGGAGAAGCGCGTAAGGCGACAGTGGCCCAAGCTTCGTTCATGCGTGCTAACGCAAATGCGCAAGATGAGTTGGTGGTGAACGAATCTGCGCTCCCAGCAAAAGCACAAGCGTTGAACGGATCCGATTCGCAATCACCTTATCCGAACGTCTCCATCACCGACGCAAACAGCAGTAGCATAAGTGTCAACACCAACAACAGCACAAATACCAACCACAGCAGCGGATCAAAGAGTGACGAGGCAAGCCACGGATTGCTGACATCGTCGATGCCACCACTCCAGCCATACCCCGGAAATGAAGATGGCAGCCAGATCCATCTCATTTTCAGCGTCACGTGCTCGCAAAGCAAGCGGTTTCTGCTGCAGTCACTACTCCAAATGTCAGCCACGCGCGCGGGACAGCGCGGACCAATCACGGCAATTCTTGGCGGCTGCACCGACGAAGAAAAAACTCGAGTGCTGCACGAGCCACGGTTCTACTACGACTTCCGCATCCATTTCGCACCCGACTTCTCCGATTACTCCACGACTCAAAGATCCTCACGTAAGTACCTGGCGTTCAACAAACCGTTCGGTCTGCGCCATTTCTTCCACCATGCCTCCCCACCAGTCAAGCACGACATCATCGCCCTCATCGATGTCGATTTCTTCTTCTTTCGTCCGATCGAGGTCAACACGGGACGCAAC